>OX456524.1:129226791-129453665 GCA_949748255.1 Eustalomyia histrio
TTTTCAGTTATTTAATTTTAAAATTAATATCAAAAATAAAAAAAATTCTGGAAATGGTGTTGTTTTTGTTATGTTGCCTCAAGTTCTTGGCCATCCAATACTATGTATACCAACTAACAAATGTTAACATTTAAATGTAAGTTCATGTTCAAGGGTTATTATTGCCCTCCCGGCTTTTTTTTTCTTCTAAAAACTGCATCAAATTCACCTTTCAGATTGGTTCTTCATATTAGTATACATGTGTTTTTTTCTTTCTTCTTTTTTTTTGTTATCTCTATTAAATATTATTATTATACCGGACTTACTACATATGTAACATATTATCATAGTAGTCGGCATCGTTGATGACCTTGCCATGTTAGGTTTTTTTTTTTAACTGATTTAAACTAAAATTGTGTTTTATTTTATTTCCAATTTCATGCCCCTTTCTTTTGACGTGACCTTTTCTCTATTATCCTCGAGTTTATTCAGGATTTATAGTGATATTAAGTATTATCCTGTCACAATGTTTGCTTTCTGCTTGTTGCCAGTTGTATGTTCTGTTCTGTTGCTGGCAGTTTTTTTTTTTTTTTGTTGATTTCTATTGAATTTAAATTGTTGTTGCTTTTAAGGGAAAAGTTTTCTTACTTTTGCCTCAAGGTCTTTTGGATAACATTTTTAATTTGGTTTATTTCGATTGGTATGAAAAAAAAAATAGCTTTTTAATATCAAATTATATAATTTATTGGTAAATTAATGACATTTGTTAATATGAAAAAAGGTTTTAGATAAAAAAAAAAAAATAGGAACAGTAAAATTTCAATTTAACGAAAACAACATTCAATAGCAAGAAAGATTATTTAAGGATTAAGAGCTAAAAATGGGACTAAAAATATATAATTTTGTAGAAATTAAAAAAAGAAAATATTTTTTTTTAAGTAGGAAATTAATTGGAATGATTACCCGATTAAGTAACTAAAAATTTCAGATTTACTTGCATCTAAGTACATATTAAAGATTTATTTTTTTTCTGTAGAAAAATTAAAATAAAGTTGAAACAATTTTTATATTTAAAAGAGTTTTGTTGATATTATTATTCTAGGTCTACAAATAATATTCTTAGTTTAGATTTGGAATATTATCTCTTAAGAGCTTTTATTTTATCATTGTGTCTTATAGACCCATTTTTGATCTAGAACAATAATATCAAGTAATTTCATCCACATCCACTCAGAAATATTTTATATTAAATATCTTTATTAGTCTTAGTCCCGTTTCGCTCAGAGCAACATTTGTCGCGCAAATCTTGAGTTTGTGGGAGAGAGAGGAAAGAAGAGTGGGGGTTGGTACGGAGTTGCTTGTTCTCGGCAATACGATTTGTTTTTTAATTCTTCGATTTTTTTTTCATTCATTTTAAACCAAATGTAGACGAAAGTTGCTGAAAAAAGTTTCTCTGTGTAAAATTAAAGGCAACTTTAAAAGAGAATTGACAAGAATCGCCGCGACAAAAGTTGCTCTGTGTGAAACGGGACTTATTAATATAGAAAGTAGCCGCTAAATTATTTTCTAAATTAGCCGCTAGACTACACTCTTTGAAAAAGCTTCATCATGTTTATAAAAAAAAAAACTTTTTATAAATATTTATGAAAAACTTTGTAGATATTCGTCCAATGTAACACTTCATAAATACGATGAATGCAAATTCATAACATGATTCTTCATATATTATCTAAGATTTATGAAATCCTTCTTCATATCTATGAAATTCTTCTTCATATATGCATGAAAATGTATTTTTTAGTCTGGTGCGAGATCATAGAAAATTTTTTTCAAATGAAAAAACTGTTCTTATTTTGTATTTAGTAATCACGGAGAATACACAGAAAAGGTTTTTAGACACAAGCTGAATGGAATGCATTTTCTGGTCCGCTACGACCTTCATCAACATTCTTCGTGCCCTTGAAAGTACCAACTATAAAGTGATCAACTATAAAATAAAAACTTCACTATTTTTCTTCATATTTAAGAAGAAGTTTCGTCAGTATCTAGGAAGAAATTCTTCATATAATGGGTGATTTTTTTACAGTTTGGGTTTTAAAAATTTACAAAAAAAAAACAGAAAATTTGCAAAAGTGAATGAAATATTTATTTAGGGTTTTAAATGATTGTCTGTCAGTTACTTTTTAAAGATTATTTCATGCTAAATGTTGCCCGCGGATATGCCGTAGATGGTCTATCCGTGAGCTGAAATCTTGGCTTACAACCAAAGGAAAATTATTGACAAATGTCTCACCAGCAAAATGTTAGATAAGATCATTTAAATAGATGATATCAAGATAGTGAGCAAGAAATAAACCTTAAATGAAATTCCAGCCCTGAGGAAGCGAGAAATAAAGCGAGAGAAGTTATTACCGACATCAAAAGCGGTAAGCTTTGATAACAGTGCGCTAGGACACACGCGATTGAACCGACTTCGAAATATCCAGAGCAGCGCCTTTACTTTTACCGAATTCATGAATGGATCGGCTGCAGCGCTCCAAAAGAAAAAATACGCTAACAGGTCTTGCGTAGAACTACCTCACGAAAGCAATACTGTTGATGGCTTCAAAGTGAATTGGACTCCAGATAATTAACAAGACGGCAATTTACAAATCAAGTTTATTTTATAAAAATTAGCCTTGGTCATTGCTCAAACTCTAATTAACTTACGGTTGGAGCAATCTTTTTGTTTTCACTAAGGCGCCTGAGCAGGGACGGACAACTATGAGGCTTTTTTTTAGGGTTAATGTAGATATTTATTCTTATTTTTTTGCGATAATTGTGTCGATAAACACAAGCTCGTTTAATACTCCCACTTATTTTCTAGGTTGTTCAATACATCTTAAATAAATGTATTGTAGGAAAATTTATAACAAAAATCAGTAGAACTTAAATGTCAGCATCTTCGCAATTTCTTAGAATTTCTTGGTTAATGAAGATATGTACTTAGATGCAAGTAAATCTGAAATAAACTTTTTCATTCATTCCTACCACAATTCCTAAAATAACACAGACATAAACCAAACTTAACCCACGTATGACGCGTAAGCATCAATGCCCTTTTGTTGACCTTTAGCTTCATCAGAATGTGTGTAAAATACAAAGATAATTTCTTATTTTATGTAAAGTAAGAATAAAAAATGAAAATACACTACTTCAAGAAAAAGTGTGTGTACCTTTATGATAAGACGAAATAAAAAATAATACCACAGTGGCATAAATAAAATATTTCTAAAAAAAAGAAATCAAATCAAAAACTACAACATACGTATGCACATAAATACAATTCCTCTGAAACAGCATCCTTGCTAAAGAACAGGGTAGTAGAATAAATGTTTACTGGAAAAAGGTGTATGTGGTAATGTACACAGAGAAAAAAATCATAATTTTATTATTACATCATAATTGAATTAATGTCCTATTGTTTGCTAGTTAAAATAAAGTTTTTTGTATTTAAATTAAGATGTGAAGATTTTGTTTGAAATAAATTGAAATATATTTAAAGTAAAACTAAAACAAACTTAGTTTATTTTCAACACAATTTCAATTCAAAATCACAGTGTTTCTACTTAAATCTTTTCTCTTTGTGTAGGATAATATGTTTTAAAGCTCAAGGTTAAATCCAAATGAGAAAAGATACAATGTGAATTTAAGATAAATATCAGCACTTTATTATTTCATAAGGTATGAGAATGGTCCATCATTCTCATCATCATTTAAGCTTTAAACAAATACTCCAAATCTACTATTGTCTCCTGGGGGGAAGGGACAAAGTATATGTATTAAAGCAACAAAATTATTTTTAGAGGGGCCGGGAGGAGTTTGAACTCCTACCTTAAAACGTTTAAAAGAGCAGTCGAATAAAAACCTGTGTCAAAATCAGCATTACTTAACAACACAACAGCAACCTTCAGCTGCTAACCTTGAACTTCAACTGGAGTATAAATAAAAAGCTTTAAAAGCAATGAGGGGAGGGTTCATAGCGCATTTTTGTTTTACAATAAAATATCCAACGAAAAGAGAGAAACAGAGAAAATGTAAGACAAAATTGGAGGTTGGCGTAGAAGAGTGTCACTTTATATACAATATATATAAAAGTAAATTACTAGCCACGCGTTAACGTTATAAAAAAAAGTAACCTTGTCAGGTTAAAACGCAATTGTGAGAATCCTACAAAGTCCTTGATGAAGCACCCACACTTAATTTAAGCCTTTACAAATAAAATCTCTTCAGTAAAGTAAAGAGAAGGCTTTACAGAAAAAGGATAAAGAAGAAATAGGCAAAAGGAAAAACAGAGAGACCATGAACATATTGAATATTAATTGACCGTAACGGACTTAAACTTAACCCATAACTTAAACTTTTCCACATAAAATTTGGAACGGGACATTCAGTAATCTGGCCTTATTCGTAAACTTTCAAACGAATCTTAACTTGCTGGAATACAGGGATTCTGAAACAATCAAAACTTGATTTACTTGGATAATTCTGAATTTTCAGTACACTAATTGTTGAAGAATTTCAGTCAACTGATTCAGAATATGTTTACCTTTTGGGTCCTTTTTTAAGTCCACGATTAATTTCCTTTTGGGTACTTTTTTAAATCCACTATGACTCCCACGGAATTTATTAAATCTACGATTAATTCCCTTTTGGGTACTTTTTTTAAATACACGATTAATTCGGTTTTAGATACTATTTTAAATCCAATTTAATTCCATTTTGGCTACTTATTTAAATCCCCGATTATTTCCCTATTGGATACTTTTTAAATCCATGATTAATCATGGATTCTGTTTAGGGTACTTTTTTGAATCGTTTGGGGTACTTTGTTAAATCCACGATTATTTCCCTTTTGTGTTTCCTTTTTTTCATCCACGATTTTTTCCCTTTTGGGTACTTTTATAAATCTTTTCGCTACTTTTTAAAATTCACGATTTGTTACTTTTTTAAATATGTTATGAGTTCCGTTTAGGGTACTTTGTTAAATCCACGATTATTTCCCTTTTGTGTACTTTTTAAATCCACGTATTTCCCTTTTGTGTACTTTTTTAAATCCACGATTGGGTACTTTTTGAAATCCCCGATTAGGTACTTTTTTTAAATCTGCGATAAATTTCTCTTTTGGTTACTTTTTTAAATCCACAATTAATTCACTTTTGTATAATTTTACCAGGGACCATGTAACAGAATAATAGAAATCAAAAGCCAACGAAAAGCCACCAAGTCACTAAGATTTTAGTTGAAAAAGCCACCGAGCCAAATTCATATAATACGAGGCAAGTTGGCTCGTTGGTTTTGTGGCTTGGAGTATTTTTTCGTTGATTTGATACATAGTCCTTGCTTTTACAAATCTATTCTGGGTACTTTCAGAAATCCACTATTAAATAACTACTCTCGGAAATGTTAATCAACTTCTGGTTGCACGTATAAATTCATAATTAAATCCATTGTATGTAATTTTATAACTCCACCAGATGGATTTAACCGTTAACTTATTAAACAGGACTAAGTGATTCAAGATTATACTTATTCAAAACGTTGCCTTAAAACTTTCGCCGTGTTCTTAAACCACAAAAAAAATTTCCTTCGGTTAATAAATATGTATAAAGAGCATTAAGTTACAATTTCAACTCTTTTTCTTTTATAAATATTATTACAATTTCTGTTTCATTTTTAGCTCTTAAACCATAAAGAGTATACACTATAAAGCTTTTCTCTTTTCATAAATTTGTTGCTGCATCACTCTTATCTCTTGGCTATCCTTGTCTACTAGGATATTGACTGTTGTCATTGCTTAAGGTCGCCATCATTAAGCTCTTTCCACCGGAGACCGCAAAAGTCAAGGATATATCTATTTTGGTCAATGGTTTGTAAAGCTGCTAATAGGTTTTTACCTTTTTTCTCACAAAACAATATTTATTATTTAGGTGATTTTGCTTCTACTTAGTAAAATTACCGAATAATAACAATCAACCCCTAAAATTAATATATAGAATTTATTTAATACAAAACCTCCTTCAGGGTATGCTTTGAAAGTTAAATAGAAAAGTAATTTATTTTAATAATACACTCTGAAACACCGTACTCTTTCCTTTTATCACTACTCTGCTAAATTAACAAATTTTCTTATTTAACATAATTTACATATTTTTACATGGCTGTATGTAAATTTTTCCTTTTGTTTGTTTTTGTATGTATGTATGAATGTGTATTACAAACATACCTTTTTATTCAATAAAATACGCAATAATTCTAAAGAATTTGTTATAAAAAAATTCCAAGAATTATGTTACATTAATGCAAAAATATTCCAAAAAAAGAGACCTACACAAATTTTGACCTTGTTGTTGTGGTGTATACAAATTCCAATATATACTTTCTATAACCTCAACAATTTATTAAGTGTGTGTGCATGAAAGGAAAGACAAAAAAAAAACATTAAGAAATACATATACATGCATACATATAAAGTTGGCGCTTAAAAGTATGCTATATAAATTTTAGCTCTCTTCTTTCACTTAATATTGGCAAAAAAAAACAACGTGTTTTGTTTATAAATTACTTAAACATTTTTTTTTTAATATTATTGGCTTTTGGTATATATCATTACTACCATCTGTAGGCGAGCATGACAGGAGCCAGGGAATGAGATGGTTGATTTTATGAACAAAATGTGTATGAGCAATTTTGAAAACAAACATCATGTTATAAATGATGAAATAAATACTTTATTTAAATAACACATATTGTTGTTAAAACAAGGGAGTGTTTTTAGGCAGTATATTATTAAAAAAAAATTATGTATACTTTTAGGGACAACAGAGCGTAAAAAAAGTTGAAATTATGACGCAAAAAAGAAATAAAAAGTATACAAATTTTCTAAGAACAATTATTTTGTCATTGAGTTGAAAAACTCAATTCGAGCCAAAAAGCCACCAACGAGCCATCTTGCCTCATATTATATGAACTTGGCTGGGTGGCTTGGTTTCTTCTTGGTGGCCTTCTGGCTCTATTCGAGTTTTTCAACTCTTCAATTTGGTTTGGTGGCTTTTTTATGGGAAGCAGAACTCTTCCTACTTATTAATGAATGTGTTGCTTTCTTCTGGAAAGAGGAGATAGAGGAGAGATGAAAGGTGGTGAAAGATAAAGAGCTTAAAATATGACGGAGCTGTAATTGTGTGAGATGAGAAATCATAGCCCTTATTTTACTTCGGTGGGGTTAAGTGCTATGGGAACACCGAAGAAGGACGTTGCGATATGTATGAGGCATAGACAACTCATACATATTGGGTATAAAAGTTAATAATGTCGATTTTTTTGCGCTTGGGGTTATCGTTAAGTATCCATTTTTCATACGATGCAAAAATTACTTCTTTTTGTAGCGTTCAAGCAGCATTTCCGACATGCAAAATCGCCTTTCAACGTTTCTCGGCTTCAATTCATATGGGACCTAATTTTCTTGCTTTAAAACGTCGGGCTTTTAATGCTTTTAACCGTAGGGAAATGGCTTGTTGTGAGACTTCCCATTATAATGCAAATTCTTCTTGCGTTTGACAACAATCTTTGTCGAGTAATGCTTCTAATTCCTCATCTTCAAACTTTTTGACTGACCAGGCCTCTCCTTGTCTTCTGTGTCGAAATCACCACTTTTGAATCGCTCAAACCATCGTTCACAAGTTTTTTCAGTTGGTACATGTTGACCGTAAGCTTTTATCAACAATCGATAACTTTCATCAGCCGTTTTCTTCAAATGAAAGAAGGTTATCATCAGACTTTCCCGCAAAACATCTTTTTTAGGCACAAAATTCGACATTATTATAGCGATTGAAAACAATGGGTTTACACTATGGCATCTATCGAATACTGAATTATAATGACAGATGTTTACCCTCCAAAATAACATATTTGTTATTATTGACACAAACCATAGTTATGCCATTTGTTGTCCAAATCGACATTATTAACTTGTATACCCAATATTTTTTTTCTTAATTGATGATACGTCGCTGGGGATCGAACCCGCAACATTTGGTGTAGCTGTCCAACTCGCTAACCATTACAAAACAACGTCCTCACACTGGCATAACAATTCGATTGTGACAACAGAATTTTCAAGTTTATGGCGATCGGCTCAATTCGATTGACTAAAATTGGTATTTTTTTTATGAAAGTGTAGTTTTTTTAAACTAAAAGCAAACTTGATCAAATTGGGGGGTTTTAAAAAAATATATCTGAATCTTTCATATTTTTTCATATCTACATTTGAAAGTACCGAAACTTAGGATTTTGAAAGGAACTCAATTTATTTTTTTTTTTTTATTAATTTTTGCTTGAAATTATTTAAAAAAAATAAATTATAATAAATTCTTTTCTTATCTTTGTAGTTAATCATTATTATTCGATGATGTAGCATGAATTCTAAGTGGTAAGTTTTTCAATCTAAGAACTAAATTTTGTAAAATATAGGTGGTTTATTGTATGAACAATTAAGAGATATCTAACGATGTCTACCCATAGCCTGTATACTACTACTAAGAGATTTTGTTTTTAAATCAATGACATACTGGCACAGAACTAACAAAAGCTTAGTTTAAATAAGTTTTAACTGAAATGGCTGAAAATTTCAATTGCAAAGCTGTTTTAAAATCACTTATCTTAATAAAGAAAAAAAGTAAAGGACGTTTCCCTTATTATTCCTTCTGACGTCTCCCTTAATATTCTATACCCACGTTGAGCTCCATTTTTGCTTGAATTTGTTGTTCTTTAGCGTCTTTTTTTAGCCAATAACACTATGGAACATTTTTGGGATTATTGTCTGGGGGGTGAGAAATTCCAAGTCAGGGTGATGGTACTAGGTCAGTATAGTAAAACCCTCAAAGGGTTTGGCGTTCGTATATTTTTTTATGACCTTTTAAATTTTTTCCTTATCTTGATGTTTTTTCGCTTAGTTGTAACATTTTGGCAAAAACGTAGTTTAACATAACTCGAGAACCACTTGTTCGATTTTGCTAAAACAAACTCAAAAAAATTTAGAATTACAATTTCTTTAATCCGTTCATATAACGTTTTTCTTTATAATCAACAGTTTTACCGGTAAAAATAAATTTGTGGAGAAAAAAAAATATTTTTTTTTTTTTAAATTCATATAAAATCCAAAACGGAAAAAAGGATCAAGTGTTATTAATTTCATGTAAAGTCATAACCTATATTTACAATTAAGTGAAGGTATCCCATTTTGACAAGAATATTGATATTTGCTTTTATTCAAAAAAGTGTCATTTATCGCTTTTTTTATTGATTTTCCCCAATAACTCCAGACTTCTGGCCATAAACTACTAAAAAAATTAAGTAAACATTTTTATAATTTTTTATTTATTTATTTTTATTTATTTTAATAAATATTGCCTAGACTTTTTCGATGGTGGTTGTTCGGGACTAGTGGCATCGCATTCATCGCTATCGTCAGTTTCTGAACCACACATAATGTCAATGTGTGACTCCACTGTTGGCCCTTCTGCATCTCCTGAAAATTCTTTATCATCAAGATCATCCTTGTCTTGCCACACAAGCTTACTCCACCAGCAAATTTCCGCAATTATTGCACTCGGCGACTTTTTGCCTCTATATTTGTAAGTTTTTGTTTTATTAAAATGAGTTTGAAAAAATAAAAAATCAGTATTACCTCATTTCAAATGGCATAGCAACTTGATGATAGCGTTCATCTTGTTCATCAGATTCGGTAGCCGATTGTTTGCTGAAGTAGTCCAGATGATGATGTAAATAATGGATTCTCAAGGACATGTGGACACCA
Source organism: Eustalomyia histrio (assembly GCA_949748255.1). NCBI lineage: Eukaryota > Metazoa > Arthropoda > Insecta > Diptera > Anthomyiidae > Eustalomyia > Eustalomyia histrio. The sequence goes on from OX456524.1 coordinate 129,236,624, forward strand.
ATTTCCGAGAATGCTCTTAACATCCTTGCGACAGAAACATCGTAGTTGTTAGAACGATGCTTTCCCAACAAGCCTTCTATTACTTCTTTGATTGCCTGCCATGCATTCAATTCAGCGTCAATCAAAATATTGTTGAATGCGTCACTTTTAATCAGCTTTCGTATATCTGGACCATTTACTACGCCTGATTGGAAAAAATTAATTTGTTAAGATGGAAAATCATGGGAAATGAATGTGATATTATAACTTACCTTCTTTAATTTTACTTTCGCTGAGTCTCGGGTAAATTAGTTTCAAACACAAGAAAACTTCATCTCTTTTGGCGACAGTTTTGATAAAATTCTTAACAATTCCAAGTTTAATATGCAGTGGAGGCAGCAATATCTTCTCCTTCGGCACTAAAGGCTCACGAATAATATTGGCCGTTTGTAACCTACTGTGCTCTCTGAGTTTCCATCCGTGGCATGCATATTGGTCACCGGAAAATCGTGTGTCCCAATCGCACAAAAAGCACATATATTTTATATAGCCGCTTTGAAGACCGCAAATCATTGCTACAACTTTTAAATCGCAGCATATGCGCCACATATGTTTGGCGTAGTTAACCATTTTTAAAATGTTTTCCAGTGCATCATATGTTTCTTTCGTTTCTGTACTATAGGCGATTGGAACTGAAAGTTTTTTATTGGTCTTATGCAGTAAAACCGCCTTCAAGCTGAGTTTTGAACTGTCAATAAATAATCTCCAGTCATCTGCTTCATATTTTATTTCCATTGCGTCCATCAATTTTCCTACATCCGGGCAATATGCAGAAGTTTTTTCATCATTCACAAGGAATAAACTTTGGAGTGTTGCCTGACGACTTCGATAAGCTGTGACTTTCACACCGGGTGCCAACAAATTGTTTGATTTCAAAATGGAAGCCAGCTCTTCCGATTTATGCTGTGTTAATTCCAACTTGGCAACAATTGAATCAAGCTTATTTTGATTTATTAAAATTGGCTCATTGGATACTGATGGCTCATATGGGGGATCATCACGTGCATAATATGTCGGAGCAGTCGTAGAAGAGAAAATATCTGGGCTAGAAGCTTTTGGCACAGAAATGTGGTCCGAATGAGGCAATGGTGTTGCGGCACTTGCAACACCAACGTAATTATACGATTTTCTTATCCTTTTTGCGGCTCCTTTATTCGCACATGCATAGCAATTCAATGGATTGTGACCTTCGCCAGGATTAGTCCAAGTCATTGGGATACCGAATGGCATACTTTCACGTCTTCTATTTTTCCAATCCATTAGACGGTTGTAGCAGCTTTTACACACTATATTTGGTACCCAATTTTCGTTCACTATAACATTTTGGTTGAAGTACATCTCGTATGTTTGAACAAAATCAGTACTGAAATTTCCCCTTTTTTTTATGTGTTGAGACATATTGACCACAGCAGTAGGAAAAGCTATTTATATCTAGCTTGCACAGTTCCATATTCTGTTCAGTTTTGTTCACTTTTAAAAAACTGGAGAAAAATCACTTTTACTGTTCGCGTTCGTCGGCACTTGTTGAATGACAAAAATCACAGAACCAGTGTGAGAAAGAGAAGAAGTATAATGACAATGCATGTTTTATGTGAACATTACAGAACCAGTGTTGCCACATCAATATTTCTCTTTTAGTACAGTAGAAAAATATGAGAGAGTTCGGCTTGTGAGTGTCAATGTTTTCTCCAAATAATGTTGTGCATATCTGGAGCAAATTTTTGAAATTCATACATTTACCTAATTGTGAATAAATGAGAAAGGCGTGCATCGATTTTCATGATCTATGCCTTTTTTTGCTCATCAGTTATGTGACTTTACGCGAAAGTAATTAGTTTTGGCACTTTTTTCCAGTTTGGATTTTTTATGAATTTTAAAAAAAAAATATTTAAATTTTTAGGCAAAAAATACTTTTTTCCCTTCATACATTCATTTTTAACTTCGAAAGTGTTGCACATATAGGAAAACGGTATTTTTGCCAAAATGTTACAACTAAGCGAAAAAACATCAAGATAAGGAAAAAATTTAAAAGGTCATAAAAAAAACTGACACATACGAACGCCAAACCCTTTGAGGGTTTTACTATACTGACCTAGTACCATCACCCTGACTTGGAATTTCTCACCCCCCAGATTGGCTGTTGTACCGTGTAATTAGATATTGAGGGACTTCGTTCGAGACATTTCCTATGTAGTTAGTTATGAACTATTAATATTTGGATCCTCTATCAGAGGTCGTATTAGGTTGAAAAAGAGGAATCAGAAGTAAAGATACTCTTCACGACCGACTTATGTCCAAAAAAAGGATATATACTTAAGCCTGAAAGTCGGTTTAGACCGTCGATTAGACACTCGCCATTTTCCCGGATTTGCGACCAGCTGACTTCAATCAATGCAGGATTTCTTAAAAACCTTTGGCTTACTTAAGCATCAAGCAAGTCTTAAACCAGGCAAATTCCCTCTGATATTCCTTAACAGAAGATGGAACATAAAAAAATCCTTAAAAACGGGGAATCATAACGGATCACGCAAATGCCACCTATAAGCTCTGCTGTCTACTTCTCAGATTAGGTTGAACTGGTTGGTCAAAGACCTCGCATAAACCAATTTGGTGCCTACATTACCAGATAGAAACGATAAGATCTGATGGCCCCGAGGATGCTCCACACTCTCCTAGTTAATGCCAGGAGAGGCTCAGAATTGCAATTCTATAGATTTCCTCCATATTGCAGTACCCTACAATTATCACTCTCCAGCTTTACCGCTGGAGACAGGGCAAGTCAATATGTCTTTACAAAGTCATATAAGAAGCACTTAGAAAATAAAACAAAGTAGATTTTTGAAAAATGTCAAGTTACAAAAGACGACTGGCAAATTTTTAGGAAAATACGTGATTCAGTTTTTCTTTTAAATCAATTATTTGAACCAACTTTTTCTATTTAAAAAAAAAAAATGAATTTCGTGCTGGTTCTAGAAGGCGATACACCTAAGAAATACAAAGTTCAGTTAGACGAAGTCCATGGCATATCAGCAACAGTGTTTAAGACTTGAACCTCGTTCAGAACGTCCAGTTGAGGGTAGGTTACTTCGTAAATCATCGATAAAATCTACGACGAGTTAAATTTCGTGAACTAATTCATGGCTCAGGCATATCAAATTATTGACAAATTTCTATTTTGCACGAAAAATTAGGTATGAAGATTGGTGCCGCGTTGGCTCACAGACATAATGGTCTGACTAATGATTCAGTAGGTGGTTTAAAACTTTTCCCTAGCGATCCTGATGAAATTCTTCGACGACACATAACTATTGATGAAACATCGATTCACCACACTACACCAGAAAATTAATCCACTATACACCAGAGTGAATCCGCATCGAAGAAGGCAAAAAATAGTAAAATCTATTATGGCATGAAATCTATTATGGCAACGTAGTAGTTTTGGATATGCATTGATCTACACGGACTTTTTGGAAAAGGGAAATAAAATAAATGGTGAATATTATTTATTATTAATGGGACAATTAAGCAAATAAATCGAGAAGAAACCCACTCATTTAGCCAAAAATAAAATTGATTTTCCACCAAGATAAAACTCGGGTGTACACTTGTGTAGTTTCGATGACAGAAATACACGAGTTGAGGTTCGAATTTGGCTTCCAGCGACTTTCCAGTTTCCAAATTTTAAAAAATGGCTCGGCGGAAAAAGGTTCAGGTGGAATGAGGACGTCCTTACAAAATCATACTTTGCGGAGGGCTTGGAAAAATTCGAGAAATGCTACATGAAGTGTTATGAGCTAAAAGAAGACGTATGTTGAATAATAAAAAAGAATCAACCAAATGAAAATGTGTCTCTCTATGTTTTTGCAAAGACTTATGACTTGCCCTCTATAACGCATTAAAATACTCATCATACAGGTCAATCTTTGGATTTCCACGATGCTTATTTACCATTTAACACATGTGCCATTGAAATATTCAGCACATTAGTTGGGTGACATTTTGTAAAAATTCTTTATGTTCGGCATCAAGTATATTTTTTGACCTGCAGATAGATTTTAAATATCCAACACTAACGTTGGGCGCCATTGTTATGATTTTAAAAAATTTTAAATGTGTTGAAGAATGCCAAACTAAGTTCTCTATACAAACAATGTTGTAATTCATAAGCGTACATTTCATATACGTAACAGTTTTAAAATTCTAAAAATAAAATTTATTTTTAAATCTGAATTTATATCACAATTCTAACAATATTTTCTTACTTAATTTTCCCCTTTATACATTTTTCTTTACCTACGTATAAATGGTACGTCTTTAGTTGTGTGTTTTCTTGACGTATTAAGATTAAATTTTTCTATTTCTTTAACCTTTTACTGTGGCCCCCTATTTCCAATTTAGTTATTTATTCTTTTTTTTTTATTACCAATTTAATTATTTTAGTCTTTTAAACACGCAACAACATTTTAGCCTTGACCACGCTCAACCTTGACTGTGGTGTGCTTCTATTTAGTACCATGTTTAGAACCATTAAAAAAAGGTAATATTTATTGTTTAAACGTCACTTGTTAGTGTATGTTTTTTTTTTTATAAATATTTTAATGTGGTTAATATGGAATATACTCTTTGCTGTAATTTGCATAGGGTAAAGTAGAAAATTATAATCTCGTAATTGCTCGGTTTAATTGCCGTTGTAATTTTAGGAAATGGTAGAATATTTATATCAATTTCATAAAAATTGCCAAACTGTTTAAAATGTCCAAGAAGAAAAAGGAATCGTTTTAAAAATGCAGAAAATCTGTTAAAAAGTACCACAAAAAGGTACCACTAAAAAGCCCTCAAATATTCCTTTCCCCCCTTTAAAGCTAAAAAACCAAAAAAAAATAGACTTTTTAACCCAAAATTCCGAAATGGCCAGAAAGCCGGGACAGGACAATCTTAGATATGTCTTTTCTATCACATATACAAATTTCATCAAAATCGGAGTGTTTAGGTAGGGTTGCTTTTCTTGTTAGTGGGATCTCGTCTATTAAACTGACGAATCACTGGACGACAAAAAATAAAAAATAATAAATTGTTTCACAGTGAAGTTTATTGTTGATCTGTATAAATTTAATGTATCATGTTATTTGTTCGTTTAAGGGTCATTCAGATTTTTCTTAGATTAAAGGCAATTACGCTCAAAATCTAATCTTAGAAATCTGGCTAAACCTTCTTTTTAAAATTATATTATATTATACATCACCATATGGTCGAAATCTAAATCGAGCATTATGTAAAATTACGATTGCAATGAAAAATTAAAATTTTTTTAATCATAAAAAATACACAGAAAAAGTTATTAAACAAATGGAATGCATTTGATGGTGAGCTACGACCTACATCAATATTCTTCACGTCTTTTAGTTATAGGGCTAATTAAAAGCTCTATAACTTCAACAATTTTGCCAACTCTCTCCATTACATGGCGAGCAACAACAGTTTTAAAATTTATCGACTAGCGCAATTACAGTTTTGCCATATTTTAAGCCCTTCATTTTTCACCACCTTTCAACTGTCCTCTATCCACTTTCCGAAGAAAGCAACACATAAATAAGCAGGGAGAGTTTTCTGAGTGTTGCTTCGCAATATAAAAAAAAAAAACAAAAAAAAAAAAATTATAATGACTCATTTAAAAAGAAAAAATTTTCTTGATCTTAAACTAAACTGATTCGTCCTGATTAACAATTAACTTTACTATGAAAACCTTACACACTGTACGATGCTGAATAAAGATATTCTAAGCATAACAAATGTTGGAGTTGATCGAAAAGGCAATCATTTTCCGACGCCTTTTGACGCTGAGGTGTCGAGATTTAGTTTCTAGTCCGGATTTAAATACTTTGTCTTACTTCCTCCTTACCCCAGAAGAAGTGAGAGTCGGAGTCTGCGATAATGAAGTGACATCAGTCATTTGTGATGATCATATCTTTCATAGGTATGCTTTCCTAAATTCTGAGTCTAGTTTGTAAGCTTTCCTGTTCTTTATCTTTTTACTGGCAGAATCAGCAGACGGGCTAACTTATGAAGAAATTTTCATCATTTTGAATAATTCGTGCTGGACTGCTTTCCTGCTGTACTGAGAGTGTTATTGCTTCATTTAAGACAATCTATTCATATCTTAAGAGTATTCCTCATTTTTAGTCAGATGAGAGGTAGAAGATAAGGTCTATTATCCATCCATCCACTTGCATTTTAGCACGTTTCTTCTGCTTCATATTTTTCTTCTTCTGCTGTCTCTTTGTGAGCTTATCCTCTTCAAGTTTGATTTCATCTATTAGCTTTTCGACTTTATCCTGTTTTGACACGGTATCAACCGTACTTACTATGCATTCGGTTCAAGATAGCAATAACAAAGTGGACTAATATGGGTAAAATGGGAAATTCATCTGGCTCCAAAAATGTTTTATAAATAAGAGTTTCGTTTTCCATAGAGTTTGAAATCCAATAGGATATAATTAATTGAAAATTTCAGTAAAAACAAAATAGATCTAGTTTTCATATATCCCTATGCTACCCTAATCATAATGTCGCTCACACCGGTCTCAATGGGCTTTGGTGTATTTCATAATACTATACCTAAGCTGGCCATTCAGTATTCATTACCTATCCCTTTAAAATATTCACTTTGGGTGCCATTTTTATTATGATTTTTTTGACTGGGTCAATTATCTTTCCTAGCTACTACTAAATCTATTTATAAAGATATCGAGATAGTTCAGCGAATATACGAGCGGCACTATATTTCGGGAATAGCAAATAATAACAACCAATTTTTAAATTAAAATGGCTTTATTGTTTTTCGAAATATTCCCCTTGATGATTAATACACTTTTGCATGCGTTCAAACCATTTGTCATAGCAATTTTTCTATTCCTCTTGAGACACCTTTAAAACATGGTTTTTTAACGCTTTAACTGCTTCTTCGGAGCTCGTAATACATTGACCACGCATTTTACCTTTGATATTCGGGAACAAGAAGAAATTATTGGGTGGCAAATCAGGGCTGTACGGAGGATCATCAACTCAATGTTTTGACTGCTTAAAAATTCACCTGTTTTACGAGATGTGTGAGAGCTCGCATTGTCATAATGGAGAATGATTCGTCTTCGGCGGTTGGTTTTACGAAATTCACCGAAGACTTGCGGCAAAAAATGGTCGTGTACCACTCAGAATTTACTGTCCTACATTGTTTAAGCGGAACGGTGGCTACATGACCCATTCGCTTGTCTTGGAATACCCACACGGTCGATTGCTATTTTGTTTCCAGCTCATACGCATATATCCATGATTCGTCACCTGCCACGATTTTATACAGGTCTTTTGAAGCACCATGGTAGAACTTTTTAATCATTTCCTTACACCAAGCGATGCGAGCCTTTTTTTGAGCGATTGATAAATTATGGGGTATCCAACGAGAAAAAATCTTTTTTACAACTAAGTGTTCATGCAAAATCGAATGTATTGAAGTTTAACTAATGTGCAAGGATGCCTCTATCTCACAATAAGTCACATGATGATCTTGCATTATCAGTTCACGCACTGCATCGATGTTTTGTGGCACAACAACCGATTGTGAACGAACTTCACGGAATTCGTTGGCGACTGAACTACGACCACGATTGAATTCACTTTATTAGCTTTATTGGTGCTTTATACAAATAACTGAGTTTATCGACACATTATTGTTGAGATAATCCACGTCGAAAGTTGCGATAAATAATCCAACGAAAACCTTCTCTTGAAATTTTAATTTTTGACCAAATTGATTTTCTTAACTTACTGTTATCAAAACAAATAGCACTTGTACATCACGTTTGTTACGTGCGTTTATTCTAAAAATTATTAAACTTTATTTTGGTGTTGCCAGATTTTAGCTATTGAAATTAGTGTTGCCAGTTCCTGATATATAAATAGTACCCCTCGTATCCACATTGAAACATCTACAATTTTAGGTTGGGCGCCATATTTGTTAATCTCTGTTTGTCGGGTGCAGATACTCAAGAGAGAGATATCGAAGGAATTCGAATATTTAGAACATACATTTTAAAACAATCGAATCATGGAACTCGAAATTCAATCTCATTTTCACCTGAATCAAAAAATATCCTTAGGTTTTTGTTGTACTGCTTTAAAATACCAACCTTAAAATCAATATTCTTAAGGGATATTTATAAATAAAACACTCAAACATTTCTAAATTGACCTAGTTTGTGTAAAATTTTTACATACAACACCCCAAACATATAAGAAAAATTTAAATTTTATATCAAACACATACTTTTTTTTGTACATTACTAAAGCTTTAGAGATTCTCATACTTCTTTTTATAACATAAAACATAATTTACAACATTGTCTTATTTTCAAACAATAATACGCAAATAAAACTTTCCAAATTTTTTTTTTTTTTTTAGATATTTCCTACAGCTCCCCATAACAGCATCATTTTTTATATTTGGGAAAATAACTACGCAGTTTATTTTAGTGTGTATTTGTCGCTTTTCAGCCATTTAGAGAAATAACATAGAAAATAGCATTTATATGTTTAGTAACTAACATATATTGTCTAATTTCAATTTCCATTTTTTTCCTTTTTGAAGGTTTTCAAATTTCATTGAAATAGAAAAGAATTGAAATTCATTACTTCCAACACGTGCCAAAAATTTCCAGTAATAATTAAAGGTGGGGGCTGGATATTTTGTTTAAAAGTTTTTGTTGTTTTATGTTAACAAAAAATTACGTATTTTATTACGTTTCTTGTTTTTGATAGCTTCTTCTTTCTTCCTACATGTTTTTAAAAGTTTATTGCCATTTATGGTTGACAACCTCTTACATCCCCAATCTTTTTTTTTATTACTACATTATACTACTTTCAAGGTTAGAGATATATAAAGTTCTTGTATTCGATTTGTAACATTTTTATTTTAAATATGGGAAGACGTTTTGATTATGGAATTGTTTACCAACCTAACACGCCCTGCTGGTGCTGCTGTCAAGATCGAGATATTTGTTAGTGCTCAAGAGCCATTTTAAAAAACTGATTCTAGTGAAGATGGATATTGAATAATTTTTACGATTGTATTATTTCTGTTTAATATATTTTACATGTTGGGCGCCATTATACTATTTATAATTTATTTAGAGGGATCAATAAACTATTCTAACCATTGAAGCTGGTACACGAATCAAAAGATTTTGAATATTCTATTGAAGGATTTAGCAATCACGTTGGCCGACAGTTTGGTTATAATTCATTTGTTCAGGATAAATATCGCTTTTATCGTTTATCGTTTATCGGCATCAAGTATCTTTTCTAATAATTTTGATTGTGATCTTAAATAAACTTCCATAAAAAATATTTAGAACTTTCGTTAATCGAAGTGAATCATCTTTTCTAATCAATGAATCTGCCGAGGACAAATATTGAAATATGGAGCAGGTACGTTGCGCGCCATTTTGGTTATGATTCATTTGTCGGAGTGCAGTAGCTTTTCCAACACGTGACATTTTTGATATGTCTCTTTCTTGATATTTTTTTTTTCTGTTCAGGGATGTACACGAGGGAAATTCTATTTTGTGTTTTTTTTCTGAATCAGGAGGTTAAACTAAATTAGGAAATTTCGATGGCGGCTTTTATTAATCGATATTTATCTATTTAAAATACTCCGCACTCGTATGTGGCGACATTTTTTATAATGACTCGTATGTCGGGGAACAAGATTCTTTCGTTCTTTCTTTAAAGTGATATTGGGATTCTGAAAATCACTCGTATACAACCAAGGATATATTAATTGAGACGAAATATACTCAGGACTAACAGTTAAGCATCAATCCCAATGATCGTCAAGCAGGACATCAAACATTGAACCTCTTTTAAATACGGATTACCTTATGAATGAATAACAAGCTGAAAAGCAGGCCAATCCACTGGAATAGGAGGAATTGTATTGCCATAAAAATCGTGACAAGATTAACTTCACAAGGTGCAGTAATTTATCCTTGAGGGAAAGTTGACATTGCTGACGACGTTGGCACGGCAGAAATGTCCGGTAGTCAATCGTGCAAAAACCGAACTTGTCTTGTTTACAACGAAGACCACTCTGGGCCAGTTTTGATCTTCCTAAAATTTTTCAATGAATGCAAATTACCTGTGTGTCATTCTGACTCTAAATATATCTGAAAAAGGAAAACCGCTGTTTATTATCCCCTGGATGTACGTTAGGGTGGATTGAATTCTGCCTTTAAAGGAATTTCGCTTAGGGTAGGTCTGGAAATGTTGTGGGTAGATGTAAAAAATATTTTTGACTAGTTTAAGCCAAATCGAAATTTATCTTTTACGTGCAGTTTTCATCTGGAAATCGGAAATATTTGAATAAAAAATAAATAATACGAACTTTATTCACCGATCGTAAACTTCTCGGGGACTTTTGAGCTACAAATATCGATCAGGAAAGTCTGGACAACAAGGATTAGTTATCGGTTTTAGCGGACATTTCAAAAGTGCACATGAGGAGAAGCAGTGCCTGTATCTCTTTTTGAATTCTAAACTCTTCTAAAAAAGAAGTACTGTCATATTTTATCCTTTGACTGTACAATAGGATGGATCGACTTAGGAAATTCGCTTAGGGCAGGGTTCGACAAGTTGTGGATGTTAAAAATATGTTGAAAAGTTTTAGAAATAGGCTTTCGATCTGAAAATTTAAAATCTTGTAACAAAGAAAAAATTATAAATACGGACTTCGCCGATCGCAAACTTCCTGCTGACTTTGGCGGTTAGAATACCGGTCCGGGAAGACAATACCTTGAACTTCGAAATTATTCAAAGAGATGAGATCTCCGTTTTTACGAAAATTTCGAAAAAGTAAATGAGGAGGTCGGGATTCTATTCAGGGGATCTGAATATTCGAGTTTCCATGCGACTTCCAAGCAAATACAGCGTTTTGTGAACCTATGCAATGGCACTGGATATAGTTCCATCATTTATTAGCATCTACGAAGCATACTCACCACAATCTGAGGAGTGTATTTTTGTCCGGTTTCGCAGACTTTTTAAGAAAATCCGAATAGTTTGAGGTTGTTGTTTTTTATGACAATGTGAGTAGAGACCAAGGGGAATTAGAATGTCCCACATGGCCATGGAAAATGGTTGCCGAAGGGTATTTCTATAAATAGATGGATAAAGCTCATTTGTACGGGTAATCATTCACTAACTGAAAAATGTAATTTCACATAGTCATTTTCCTTAGAGTGTGTGATATAAATGCCTGTTCAAAACCATGAGTTATTTGTGTTGGGTGGTTCAGAAGGAGACCGAAGATGACCTGGTCGCTCGGGTCGAAAGTGTGCACTCCATCTTGCGCTGATCCTTACAATTTTTTCCATTTAATAAAAAAAAATTGGTGTTTACTATTCGTTAGTAACATTAAAAAAAAATTATGATCTTGAGCCTGATAAAACTAAAAATATTTAAGTTTGGTAGTATATTCAAGGAAACTGGACTTTTAGATTCCGTGTGACTTCCAAATGCAACGTTTTCCATTTCATGCAATCAATAAAGGCCGTACGGATGATAATGAAACTGGATACTCTGTGAACTTCGTGTTGTTGTGTGAGGAATTTCTTTGAGTCGTTCTGGCATTCCATTCAAGCATATGTCTTGATCCCTCTGGCACAGCTCTTCCTTGTGAATGGGGTCATAGGGGATAAGGAGACACAATTGAGTTGGTTGACCTTGAGTATTTGCGAGGTATCACGAATACTATGGCCGATGACTTCTTCGTTTTGTAAGCGCACTTAAAATCTAATCTGTGAATGCAGTGGACTAAAGAAGCGGTAAATCAGATATCTGGGAACTCCTAAGCGCAGCCTGCGAAATCTGGATGGTTTTAGATTGTTGTGTTTCATGAGGATGTAATTAGAGAATTAGGGGAAATCGCAATGTCCTATACAACCTAACCTAACATTTGGGCGCCATTTTTTGTTATATTTTTTATCGTTGAAAATAAAATTATTTTTATTATTATTATTTGAGCGCTCCGGTAGGCTAGTTAGTAGTGTGCTAGCCTATCAGTGCGTGGGTCGTGGGTTCAATTCCCACCAGAGGCTCTGGTCTGTTTTCGCTACAACGAGACGATAGGGTATTAGGATATAATTTGTAATGTGGTTAATATAAATAAAATAAATAAATTAATATTATAATTTATTTTGATTATAAGAAATACTACGTATTAAGCGTATCGGTAATATCGTCTCTGCATATTATAGCGTTACCATTTTCATTCCACTTGTTTTGAATTTAGCTACAACAAGGGGTCTTTAGAACTTCAAGGTTAACACAAATTTCCTTGTTCTTTCAAATATTGTTTTCACTATCAAGCCAATAACCAACAAAAACATTTGTGCGTCTTTTGAACTTCCTCAATAAGAATAAAAAAAATATCTAAATACTGTGTTTTGCTACCACGATTAAGCTTTTTTATGCTTGAACTTTTGCTACAACTGACAAATGTTTAAGGGTGAGTTTTTTCGTGTTTTTTTTTCTTCTTTGTACTGCTACAAGCTTTAAAAGGCAATGACATGCGTTGGCGTTAACGTACATGAAAGCGTTCAGTTTTTTAGAAGAGAGGTAGGTTATGAAAGATGGGTGGTAAGGTGGTTTAAATTATTACTGGGTTAAAAGTAAAATATAAAACAGAAAGTAATATAATGCTCTGTATTTTATATACAATTTCCAAAAAAAAAAAAAATAGAAACATGTATATAACAGAATATTCCATTTCCATGATTTATTATATTTTTTATGATGCCTTTTTTTATATTAAGGATTCATATTTTTTTTTTTTTTGTCATATCCTGGCAAAACATGACAGTTTCGAAACGCTCAAAAGCTGTTCTTTTATTCTTTTCTATATTATGTAGCTTACTACGTTGTATTTCCTCAATTTTTTATATCCTTTTTAATAATTTCATTTTAAGGTGGTGTTGTATTTTCTTACCATTTATCTTTGCATACTGGTAACAGGTCATTGTACCTTATTTCCTGTTGTTTGACCTTTACATACCCTTTTTTTCTTTCTAACCATATTCAGTTTTGCTGGTTTAAAAGTCTGCCTTTGTCTTAATTATATTTTGATGTCGAAAATGAAAAGCGGTTTGTAATCCTATTAATCATTTTGTATAAAAAAATAAAACAATTTACTAAACAAAAACTGTTGTTGACTGTTTTAGGTCATTGTTCTTGCGCTTAATTCCAACTATATCCTTATACATACAATATATTAAATTTAGGACAGTACGATGATATCATTATGTATTTAGATGAATTTGGAAAATATAAAATAAAACTATGCAGTAAGAATTAGAGGGGGAAAAACCGAATTGACGTTGGGCGGCGTTATTGTCAAAATGCCATTATTGGGATTCAGCATATTTTCTAATCACTGATACACTCACCAAAAAAAGTCTGTAATGGCAATTGAAAATTTTGCTGTTATGAAGGGAAATTTTACTAATTTGAGCCCAGCGGTATTTTTTGCTAAACTTAGCAACACATGTCTGCTGACGTGTAGTAAAATAAAATTTGTATAAAAAATAAGCTACCGCTACTTAATTTTAGTAAACTTTTTGTAAAGTGGCAAAATATATTTACTAAATATTATTAATATTTTTAAAAAAAATCAAATTTTTTTTTATCGAGTATTAAAATTTTTTATTTTATGTACTTTTTTCAATAAATATTTTAGACAAAATTAAAGAAAAAAAATCAAAGGCTTAAAAATTGTAAAAACATAAACGAATTTATCATTTTGTTTTAATTTGGTGATTTCTGTTTTGAAATATATTTTAGTAAATTTTTTTTTTCTTTTAAGGTTAAATTTTAATTGCTTTTAGGTCTGATTTTTGGAACTAAAAAAAATTTTATTGCTAGTTTTAAGTGGATGTACTATTTTTAGACATAAGTCGGTATCTTAAGTTTTAGGTGTAAGTTTTAATTAGAAAGAATATTTCCTTTAATATCTACTTTTTAAAAATTAATCATTTTTTTGCTAATTTTAGCAAATCGTTTTTCAAAAATTTGTAAAATGATTTCTGAAATAAGCAACAAAAATTTGTAAATATTCTGTAAAAATTCTGTAATTTGTAAAATGTAATTAGCAAAAGGATTTGCTAAATAATAATTTTTTACTAAAAATCAGTACAAAAATAGTAAAGTAGGATTGAAAACCGTTTGCAAATTTTTCTACTAACTTTTTTTTCTGAGTGTATTTTCAAGGAATCCATTCTATTATTATTATTAAGTCAAGATCTGGCCCCACGGCCGGCATGGCGACCCATGTGAATCTTTTGTACCAAGGATCATAAAACTAAACCAAATTCCGTATTATATTCCCAATAAACATTAATGTAGAAGAGTTCCTAATATCCTCTGGACCTAAAAATTCCTTATTGAAAACTTTCCTCCTGTTCCTATGTAATACAAAACACTCACACAAAATGTGGATGGTTGTTTCGTCTCAAGACTATGTCACGACATACAGGCGATTCCAACAAATGATAGTTCAATCCCAAGTGTTCGGTAAGAAACCCTGTTCCCTAATGTAACCTAATGTCCTTCCTAGCAAGGTCCAAAATTTTCCCATTGGAAAAGAGGTTTACCAATCCATTTCATAGAGTAGTTTGTGGTCTAACTTTCTGCATTAACACAATTCAAATACTTCAACATTTTGGACGATTTTCTTTCTAATTTCTTTCTTATTTTTGACAAACCACTTCTAGTTGTACGCTATTTTTAAAAGTTGTAGTATTAATCAATTTGTTAATTTCATCAATTACAAAAGTAATTAACTATTTTTCTAAAAGCTGCAAATATTTAAATAAATTTTAATTGGCAAAACTTTTCTTTATACATCAGTTTTTTTTTTTGAGTTAGAAAAACTTTTTAGGCTTGAATTGTGTGTTATTAATTAAATATTACAAAATATAAAAAAAATATTTTTTAAATAATTTCTATAAACCCAACAAAAAAAATAGTCATATCACTCATTTTTAAGTATTTAAATATGTTAATTCAACATAAAAGCATCGACATAAAAATCAACAATTTAAACATTATAAAAGTCAAAGAAAGTGAAATCAAACTGCAGTTTGAATAAACAAAAAAAAAAAAAAACATTAATTTCATGAATGAAAGTGACATTTACAACAACATTAATTTAATGCACTGAACCATTGTAAGTAGCGGCAGCATTAATATGACAATAACTGTAAAATCTAATAACAATGGACAAGTGGCATAGGATGATTGCAATAGGGAAATTTTACAATCACAATTTGTTAAGGGTCGGAGTTGTATTTGTTGTTTTAAAGTACAAATCCAATTATTTGTACAAAAAAAAATTATTTTAGATTCAGAGTTTCGAAGAAGAATTAATTCCTTTTTTGAGTGATGAATTCCCAAAAATTTAATTAAATTTTTTAATTTATGAAATGAATTTGTTAATAAGAAATGTCAGGAATTAATTTTGGTGAATGAATTTAAAGAAATAAAATCATTAAAACATTAACAAAAATTAAGCAATTCATTGAAATCTATTTAATTCAACTTTTGTTCAATGAATAAATTCGATAAGGAAAGTTTTCCTCTTGAATTCATTAAATTTTCGCTTAATTCCCCTGAAGGAACTGACTTTTTTGCTTAACTTCCTAAGAAATTAAATTTTTCATTTAATTCCCTAAGGATTTAATTTTTCGTTTGATTCCCTAAGGAATTAACTTTTCGCCTTAACTTTCATGCGCCCCCCTTGTAATTTTAAAAGTTAGTATGTTCGCTAAAATTGATAAAATCGCTAAAAATTAAAAAATAAAGAAAAAATTTTAAAATTTTTAAATATAAAAAAGCTAAAATTGGAAAAAATCGCTGAATATTAACCCAATACCGGAATTTAATTCTGACTTGGTGCAGGAGGTTAATGGGAGTTTCGACTCTAAATCCAGTGAAAAATATTTTTTTTTGAGTTGTGATCCGAGGGGCCAGCAGAATAAAAAACTTAGTATTTTCGGTTGCCGTTGCGGCTCTTTTGTATCCACGCCCTTGTTGGGTTATTGCTTTGATAATTGTCTTTTTTATATTGTGTGTTTTGAAACAAATTATCAAACCCGAAAACAACCCACAATTAGACTAATATCAACGAAATTTAACAATTTATATTTATCCTCTATTTTTTACAGTTTATGTTATGAACTTAAATTCTTTGGCAATTTTTTTAATTTTTCAAATAATAGCGATTTTTTAATTTTCAGCGATTTTTCTTAATTCTAGCGTTTTTCGTTATTTTTAAATTTGGTGATTTTTTTATTTTTTTTTTTTTTATTTTTATTGTTATTTTTTTATTTTAAATCGGAAATGAAAATTGAAAGGATTAAATTATTTGGAAGCTAGAAGGACCTATCTTGTGACCAGTCCAGTATGAAAGCAACAATCCCGTGGATGATGAAATGTAACCGATCAGAAAGTACCCAGTCTGTGAAATGTCTCGTGACCGGTTAAAAGAAGACCGATCTGAAAAAAACCTATCCCCATGATTTGTAAAAACAGGACAAATCCAGCACATTTCAATGAAGTAGTACAATTCGTCTTTGATGAATTAAAATCTCCAAATTTACAAACACTTTATTCTTACTTTCAGTTGATTTTAAATCTTAAAATTTTACAAAATTAATTTAATATAATTTTGCTATTTAACGAAATTTTTAATTGGAGAAATTTAATAGATATTTTGTTTTTGTGCACCTAACTCCACTTATTTCTTAAAGTGTACTCCCATGAACATAATAATTTGGGTGGGGTTATTATTTTGTTCAGGTTAAAATTAATATATTATTTATAAAAATTTTGATATTTTACAAATAATTAAAAAAAAAAAACGCAATTTTCTAAACTATGCAGGGTAATTTACATGTATTTAATCAAAACGTCATTCAATAACACTAGGCAACAGCCATTTTGTTATTTGGTTCTAGCATACTTTTTCTCATGGATTTGGACCTACTGAACACGAAAATGAATTTTAAAAATTTTTCTGTCGATTGGTTTGCGAGATACAAATTTTTTAATTTTTTTTTTTAATTTTTGGAGGTACACTTACTATTTTGAGCATATCTTTAGTCTTCTTTGACCTATTTTATCCTACTACTACTCAAATTAAAGACAATTGAGCCGTCTACAACTTATTCTCAGAAAATTTTCAAATCGGGTTAGTAGTTTTGATGTTGGCGGCTTAAAAAGGTTAAAAAACTGCGTTTTTTTAGTAAAAATGTGGCTGAAAAATTCATATAAAAATTCATATAAAATGTAAAACGCGATGTTAACAGCGATTTTAATTTTTTTACGTATAGCTGACACTTTTCCAAAGAAAATAAGCCCTTACTTAACAAAATCTGATGACAAATGGCCGACTTATTATTTTTTTGGTAAACGACCGAAATTCCGCTATTTCACGATTTTTTGATTTTCATTATTTGCACAGCTTACCTACCCAACGCAAACGAATAAATACATTTGAACTTAATTTAAAATAAACAAAGTAGTCTTCGTATATTATTTTTTAATTTATTTACAGCACTACATGCTCAATGTATCGCACAATTAGCTAAACTAACGAAATTAAACTAACTAATTAAATTAAGCAAATCAACGCACAAAAAAATGAGTAAAAACAAAGATATAAGTGTACATTTTATGCCATGTGGAAAAACTGCTGACTTCTTCTTTGTTTTTTGTGTTCGCTGCAATCGGTCTCACGTATTAGGGTCCAAATATAGTCACCCATCATAGCCGTGTCATAGTTGCCCTGATAGCGTCGTTCCATAGCCTTCAATTCCTGATGAAAGCGCTCGCCGTGTTCGTCGCTCACGTCTCCTAAATTCTCAGGGAAAAAATCCAAATGAGAATCCAGAAAGTGTATTTTAAGTGACATGTGCACTCCCATGGCTTCATAGTTCTTTACCAGATCCTCAACTATGTCCTTATAATTCGGGCTTTTGTTGTTTCCTAAAAAGTTTTCCACAACAAGCCTGAAGGAATTCCATGCTGCGGCTTCGATGGGTGATAACAGCTTTGGGAATTTTTCATCTTTCAACATTTTTTTTATCTCGGGTCCTGCGAAGACTCCTTCTTTAATTTTTGCCAGCGAAAGGTAAGGGAAAATTGACCGTAAATAGGCAAAAGCTTCACCTTCTTTGTCTAATTTTTTGGCAAAATTTTTAATCAAACCCAATTTTATGTGCAGCGGCGGAAGTATTATATTTTCACGGTTCTCTATTAGTGGTTTGCGCTGAACATTCGCTTCTCCAACTACAGGTTTCGTTCGTACCGGCCATTTTTTTTTTATATAATGCTGATCATCAGCGCGGCTATTCCAAAGGCACAGAAAACAGCAATGTCGCGTATAGCCTCCTTGGAGTCCACACAGAATGGCCACAACTTTAAGGTCGGCGCATATTTTCCAATTGTATTTCCTATACTCTATGCATTTCAGCAAAATGTCCATAGTTTCATAGTTCTCCTTTGAATGAACCGCATGAGCAATAGGAACAGATGGCTTTTCATTCCCATTATGTAAGAGAACTGCCTTCAAGCTCTCTTTGTTGCTGTCAATAAACAACCTCCATTCGTTGGGGTTGTGAATTTGGTGAAGCTCTTGGAACAAGCCTGAAATGTCGCTGCAAAAACATATTTGGTCTTTCTTTGTATAAAATTTTGCATACTCCTTGTGACGGTTTCTGTACGCTGATACTTTCACTTCTGAAGCCGCAAATCCACACTGTATCATCCGAGACGCAAAAAGTTCGGATTTCTCCTTAGTGAGACCAAAATCGCGCACCCAATCGTTTAGTTCGGCCTGTGACAGTAATTTTCGCTTTGCACCCGGCTCAAATTCGCTTGCATTTGACTCAGACTCTTCTTCTGACGATTCTGCTTTTTGAAGAGATGCACCAGGGCACACTGGATATGGCACATCATGCGAATGTGGTACTGGAAGCGCAAACGATCCCACTTGAGCGTAGTTCCATTTAAAAAATCTTCCTACCCCACTGTTTGTGGTGAGGCAAAAATAACAGTCTGTGGAATGGCATAGCGGCTTTTTCCACATCATTGGTGTATCGAATTTCATATGGCGGCTAAAATTAAAATAAATTACTATATTCGCTATGTATAATGTGTTTAAATAAAAATTCTTACCTTCCGCCAGCTGCCCAGTTGGTTAAGATTATATAGCAAAGATCACACAGCGACTTAGGTGTCCATGGTTCTGTGATATTTGGTGAAATACCAAAATAATTCAAATAGTGCAATTGTACTGCTGGAGTAAACTTGTGTGCGTGATTTTTTTTTATAAACTGGCCACAAACATTGCAGAAATTGTCTGGATCGTTCAAACACTCGAACACACGTAGTCTTTTACTCATTGTCTTCCTTGCGTTTTCTAAATATTAACTTCTTTACACTTTCACAGACAGTTTTGAAATGCAATTGATAACCGTGTCTCCTTATGTTTAAATATGTATGAGCATGTAGTGCTGTAAATAAATTAAAAAAAAAATATACGAAGACTACTTTGTTTATTTTAAATTAAGTTCAAATGTATTTATTCGTTTGCGTTGGGTAGGTAAGCTGTGCAAATAATGAAAATCAAAAAATCGTGAAATAGCGGAATTTCGGTCGTTTACCAAAAAAATAATAAGTCGGCCATTTGTCATCAGATTTTGTTAAGTAAGGGCTTATTTTCTTTGGAAAAGTGTCACCTATACGTAAAAAAATTAAAATCGCTGTTAACATCGCGTTTTACATTTTATATGAATTTTTATATGAATTTTTCAGCCACATTTTTACTAAAAAAACGCAGTTTTTTAACCTTTTTAAGCCGCCAACATCAAAACTACTAACCCGATTTGAAAATTTTCTGAGAATAAGTTGTAGACGGCTCAATTGTCTTTAATTTGAGTAGTAGTAGGATAAAATAGGTCAAAGAAGACTAAAGATATGCTCAAAATAGTAAGTGTACCTCCAAAAATTAAAAAAAAAAAATTAAAAAATTTGTATCTCGCAAACCAATCGACAGAAAAATTTTTAAAATTCATTTTCGTGTTCAGTAGGTCCAAATCCATGAGAAAAAGTATGCTAGAAACAAATAACAGACAAAAGTTTGTTATTTGTGACCTAGTGTAATTTATTCTTTTTTTTTTATCAAAATATATTGACCAAACGGAAAAATTTGTCATTATTTGCTTTTATATGCAAATGTGAAAAATATATTTCATGTGAAACAAAAAAAAAATCAGCAAAATTTTGTTTATAACTTTAAGTAGAACGCGTGTTTCTATATAAATTCTTTTGCGGTAAATATTATTTTGAAACCTTTGTTTATTATAAATTTTATATTCTACATAAATATGATGATACAGTAGTTTTTTCTTTTTTTTTGTTTTGCTGTTGTGTATTTGCTTTATTTTTTATTATTGAGCAATTCCATATGAAAACGATCAAAATTGGCAAATTTTTGGACGACCCCTCTCCGATTTTAAAATAAATAGTCTCAATCGATTGCCCAGCAAAAAATAATGTACCTACATATTTTTTTTTTTTTTTTATAGTGACTGGTTTAGTGGTGGTGTACACCACTGTCATGTGACAAAATTGAAGAATTCTTCATAAGGGACCTCATTGAAAGTTGTTTAAAAAAAAACTACTAAAGCGATCGCAACGAGTGATAGCTCGTTGGAAAGGTATTGAATCAGGCTTTAATTGAAAAATAAAATTTTCCTAATTTTTCTCAGAAATTTACCTTTTTTCCCATGAAAATTAAATTTTCCCATGAAAATTAAATTTTCCGATTTTCCACAGAAGCTCCTAAATTTTCCGGCTAATTTTATTTTTTTTGGATTCCTCATAATTTTTGCTTTAAGAATCAGCAATAAAAAAATGGGCCCCGACTCCTTGTTTGGACAGGAGAAGAGCATTTAAGAGACCACCTTGTTCTCATTGTTTTTATATTTTTTATAATTGAATTACTTTTAATTATTTAACATTATTTTATTTTATTATTAAAAATACATTTTAAAAATTATTTTACAGTTAAAAATACATTTATGAAGAAAAAATCAATTTTTTTTTAAGAGCCCCAAGTTGAGTGTGTGGTGAATATGGTCTGCCTGCCTTCACAAGATCGGCCATAAATCCATGGATAATAGCAGCAGTGGCATGTAATGGCAGACCAAACCCGACTGAGGCTACAGGTCATAAAATGTTTTGTAAATTTTTTAAATTACCAGGTAATAAATATTTCGCCTAAAATGACACGTGCAGAAACAAGTCATAAAACACGGATTTTCCATAAATATGGCGAAATATTTATTACCTGGTAATTTAAAAAATTTACAAAACATTTTATGACCTGTGGTCGGCTTATTGGCAGTAACCAATTAAGTCCCTCTTTAAAAAACATTTTATGACCAGTAGTTCACGCAAATTTTCCTATTAAAGAAAAGCAAATATCGCTTATTTTTTTTTTACCTATTTTTTACCAAAAAATAAATATAAATACTTCATACACTCTGAGTCAAATTTCAGTTGAATACTAAACGTGAAAGTGTTAAAGTGTTTTTTTTGTAAAGTAAAGAGTGAAGCTGTAAAATGAATAAATTTTGCTGCAATCCGTTTAACAAGAGTGGACATCGTTCGAAAAAGATAAAAGTATTAAAATTAACTGGTGTTTCGAAGCGATACATGAATGAATTAAATATACAATACGGTGAAGAAGCAGAATTCATTTGCCCCAAGTGTAAAATCGATTTGTCTCAACAAGCAAATGCATTGAAACAAATGCAACCACAATCCGAGAGTGAAATGACAATTGAACAAAATGTTTCATCTGATAGTGAGGCAGACATTCCGATGGTCAATATGTCTTTGAGTCCTTTGAATGAGGCTATTACCACTTTGGGTGAAACGCCTATTAGAAAAAGAAAGTTGCGAAGTGAAAAATACAGGAAAGATAAAAATGGCAAGGTTATGAGTGCAATCGCGACAATATTTGATGAAGGCTCTGATAACGAATGCAGTCAAGCAGATGACGTTGATGACGGCAAACAAATGATTGAGCAGTTGAAAAGAAAATTCAATTTAGCGACCACTTTTCCGGAGAAATATCTCATTTTATCTGTGCTGCCTCAATCATGGTCTATATGCAAGATTTCTGAACAGTTTCAAACATCTTTTTACATCGCGAGAAGAAGCAAAGAATTAGTTCGACAGAAGGGCATATTGGCGACTCCCACCAAGAAATTTGGCTCAAGGACCCTCAGCGAAGCAACGGTGAAATTGATTCAAGATTTTTACTGCAATTATGACAACAGCCGCGCCTGCCCAGGTACACGTGACTATGTTATCACACGTGAGGATGGAGAAAAAGTACACAAGCAGCGCAGATTATTATTATGTAATCTATCCGAAGCATACCATCAGTTCAAAGAGAAATACCCAGCAGAAAAAGTGGGATTTTCTAAGTTTGCCATCCTACGACCAAAAGAATGCGTGCTGGCATTAGACAGGCACGGAACGCATTCAGTCTGCGTTTGCATGTTTCATCAAAACATCAAATTAATGTTCTTTCCATGCAAGAAATTGAAAGTATTTCACGGTGAAATTGAAACATATAGGGACCTCCTGTCGAAGTCGGTGTGCGCATACCCCACGGAAAATTGTCATCAGTCCAAATGCGACAATTGTCCGAAGATTGACGAGCTAGAGCAATATTTGGCGGAAAAGTTTGAACAGCTGTTAATTCAGGAGGTGCATTTCAAACAGTGGATAATTAGCAGCGGCAGATGTTCCCTTGAGACCGTGGTAAAGCAGATTCCGGAATTCATCGAGGAATTCGGATTCAAGTTGAATGAACTGAAGGCGCACCATTTCATATCCGAGATGCAATCGAAATTTCTAAAGGAAAGTAAGGAGAAATTAGCCCAAAATGAATTCATTGTGATAAGCGACTTTGCCGAGAATTACACTTTTCTCGTTCAGGATGAAATTCAGGCTTATCACTGGGCAAACGACCAGTGCATGGTGCATCCTTTTTGCATTTATTTCAAAAACGAAGATAACGAACTACAGACCATAAGCCTTGTTGTTGTCGCGGAGAGTTTAGCTCATAATTATGTGTCCGTTTATTTATTTCAAATGAAACTGTTTGAATTCTTAAGATCAAAATTCGATGCAATCGACAAAGTAACGTTTTTCTCAGACGGCGCGGCTTCTCAGTACAAGAATAAAAAAAATTTGTACAATCTTTGCATAATTGAAGAAGAACAAAACTGCAAGGTCGAGTGGCACTTTTTTGCGACGTCCCACGGTAAGGGCCCATGCGATGCGTTAGGGGGAACCCTAAAACGCATGGCGACTAAGGCAAGTTTGCAAAGGCCATATACTGACCAGATCTTAAATGTACAACATTTGTTTTCGTGGATTCAAAGCAAGGAAATTGCCATTAACACAGTTTTATGCACTCAAAAAGAACACGATGCCATGGAGCGACGACTTCAAAACAGATTTAATAATGTCAAAACTATAACTGGAACGGAAAAGTTTCATTGCTTCATACCAAATATTTCTGATATGTCAATTAATGTAAAGCGGTACTCTTCGTCTGCCGACTCGCTAAATTTAAAGTTACTTTAATTTTATAATGATGCCAAGACAATTGAAATTTTTAATAAATATTGTAATTAAGTATAAGCAGCAAAATAAGAAAGATTTTTTCTTCATAAATGTATTTTTAACTGTAAAATAATTTTTAAAATGTATTTTTAATAATAAAATAAAATAATGTTAAATAATTAAAAATAATTCAATTATAAAAAATATAAAAACAATGAGAACAAGGTGGTCTCTTAAATGCTCTTCTCCTGTCCAAACAAGGAGTCGGGGCCCATTTTTTTATTGCTGATTCTTAAAGCAAAAATTATGAGGAATCCAAAAAAAATAAAATTAGCCGGAAAATTTAGGAGCTTCTGTGGAAAATCGGAAAATTTAATTTTCATGGGAAAATTTAATTTTCATGGGAAAAAAGGTAAATTTCTGAGAAAAATTAGGAAAATTTTATTTTTCAATTAAAGCCTGATTCAATACCTTTCCAACGAGCTATCACTCGTTGCGATCGCTTTGGTAGTTTTTTTTTAAACAACTTTCAATGAGGTCCCTTATGAAGAATTCTTCAATTTTGTCACATGACAGTGGTGTACACCACCACTAAACCAGTCACTATAAAAAAAAAAAAAATATGTAGGTACATTATTTTTTGCTGGGCAATCGATTGAGACTATTTATTTTAAAATCGGAGAGGGGTCGTCCAAAAGGTGATCGCTTTCATATGGAATTGCTCTATTATTACTCAGGGTAAAAATTTTATTATTAAAATGTTTTGTACATTTAGAATTTCATTGAACTTGACTAATATGAAGCGCAATATGGATGATTTTCATGTTATTAAAACGTGTTCTATATAAATTAATATAGGGAGGGTATAAAAAAACATTTTTTTTAATTAGATTTTTTTTTCATTACATTTTTAAGGTCAACTGAAGGATGGATAGTATTTTCCGGGATTTTTTTAATTTGAAAATTTTAAGGTTAATTGGCAGTAAATTTTTATAATGTAGAATATTTTAAACTATCGTTTGCATTTTTCGAAAATCTTTGAAAAATTTTGTAATTTCAAATTGTGGTTATTTTAATAAATGCAGTAAAATCTATTATTTTCCGTTTTAAAAACATATTGTAAAAAATATTATGAATCATAAGAATCCATAAAAATTTAATCATATGGACTTAAAAAACCTTATAATTGAAAAAAAATAACAAAAATTTAATTAAAAAAAAAAACGTCAAAATTCCAAAGATAATCTCTGAAGTAAAATGAATTACTAAAATTAGAAAAGAAAAAACTTGCTGGCATGTGAAAAATCTCCAGATTAAAAAAAATCGCTAAAATAAAGAAATCTTAAAATTCAAAAAATGGTGCAAACTTGTTTTCTAAAGTTCGTCTATTTAGTTTTCGAATTATGGACGATTATCTTGAAAATTAAACGAGATAAATATTTTTTAACAGAGGTCGAACCCACTCTTCAATAACCTAATACCTGTCTCAAATTTCGACTTAATTGGCTAGATTTTTAGATGGGATTTCTCTTGAAAACCAAAAAACGCAAAGCGAAAATTACTATTCAGCCGTTTTTTGATAACTAAATGAGATAAATGAAAACGAACTACCGCTGTTCAGTATTAGTGTTTTTTTTTTAATCAATTCCTAAGGATTTTTTTCGAATTTTTAATGATTTTTTTGGTTTTTTTAGTTTTAGCGATTTTTATACCCTCCACCATATATGGTGAGGGTATATATCAGTTTGTCATTCCGTTTGTAATATGTCGAAATATAGGTTTAAGACCCCATAAAGTATATATATTCGTGATCCTTATGCAATTTTAAGTCGATTTAGCGATGTCCGTCTGTCTGTCTGTTGAAATTACGATCACGACGCGAAGACGCAAGCGGGGGTGCCTATTTTTACCCAGATTATTGAACATCCTCCAGAGCAGTTTGGTATTTAAAATGAGCAAAATCGGCCAAGCGGTTCAAAAGTTATGAGTGAAAATGTGAAGGTACCTCTAAATTTTCCATACAAATTTATACAATTTTTCTGTATCTATTTTTTTTTCTGTTAAGTAAGTAAATATGTTATTAAGTCTTCTTATTGTTCGATTACATTTATTGTCTTACATACTATGATAACTAAGTTAACGTAAAAATGAACAATGTTAAAGTCGCTAACAGAGCTGACCTCTGTAAATAACATTGCTAAAACTAAATAACAAAAGTTCGTTACATAAATTGACAAAACATATTCATATTACAGTTCATGCAAAATTTAGTATATACGTATATCATCTTCATCCCCTTTGGTGGAGGGTATTCAAAGATTCGGCACAGCCGAATTTAGCCCTTTTTTACTTGTTTAAATTGAAGTTTTTTCCATTTTTGTGATTTATTTTTTAATGTTGTGGTTTTTTTGTTCAGTTTCTTTTACTTTGGCTATGTTTTCAGCTTATTTTTAGATTCTAGCGATTCTTTTTTAAATTTTGCACGTTTTACAACAATGGCGTTTTTTTTTAATTTTAGCGAATTTTTCCAACTTTGTGTTTTTTCCGCGCAAGTATTTTTGTTTATCAATGCTGGCGAGTTATTTCAAATTTAGCGCTTATTTAAATTTTTTTTTTTATTTGGCAATTTTGTTAATTTTTACCGATTTTTTTTTATCAATATAAGGGATTTTTTGAATTGTAGTGTTTTTTTTTTATCAATTTTGGCAAATTTTTAAATTTGAACGAGTTGTTTTTAATTTTAACTTTTTTTTTAAATTTTTGGCGATTTTTTAAATTTTAGCGAATTTTTCTTTTGCCAAGTTTTTCCCTTTATGTCGAGTAATTTTAAATCGTAAGGGTTTTCTGAATTTTTAGCGAATTTATTCAATCCTAATTCATTGCCAATTTTATTCAATAATAATTTTTATTATTTTTTTCTGTTAAACAATTTTTTCCATTTTTTATTGCAAAGAATTTTCTTTAATTTTAGCAATAATTTATAATTTTATTATTTTATATTTATTTTATTTTAAATTTTAGCGCTTATTTAATTTTTTTGGCGATTTTTTTATAAATATAGGGGATTTTTTTAAAATTCGCCGACTGTTTTCATCTTTAAACAATTTTTTCCATTTTTTTATTGCAAAGAATTTTCTTTAATTTTAGCTATAATTTATAATTTTATTATTTAAGTTTTTATTTAAAATTTAAAATTTACAAAACATTTTATGACCTGTGGTCGGCTTATTGGCAGTAACCAATTAAGTCCCTCTTTAAAAAACATTTTATGACCAGTAGTTCACGCAAATTTTCCTATTAAAGAAAAGCAAATATCGCTTATTTTTTTTTACCTATTTTTTACCAAAAAATAAATATAAATACTTCATACACTCTGAGTCAAATTTCAGTTGAATACTAAACGTGAAAGTGTTAAAGTGTTTTTTTTGTAAAGTAAAGAGTGAAGCTGTAAAATGAATAAATTTTGCTGCAATCCGTTTAACAAGAGTGGACATCGTTCGAAAAAGATAAAAGTATTAAAATTAACTGGTGTTTCGAAGCGATACATGAATGAATTAAATATACAATACGGTGAAGAAGCAGAATTCATTTGCCCCAAGTGTAAAATCGATTTGTCTCAACAAGCAAATGCATTGAAACAAATGCAACCACAATCCGAGAGTGAAATGACAATTGAACAAAATGTTTCATCTGATAGTGAGGCAGACATTCCGATGGTCAATATGTCTTTGAGTCCTTTGAATGAGGCTATTACCACTTTGGGTGAAACGCCTATTAGAAAAAGAAAGTTGCGAAGTGAAAAATACAGGAAAGATAAAAATGGCAAGGTTATGAGTGCAATCGCGACAATATTTGATGAAGGCTCTGATAACGAATGCAGTCAAGCAGATGACGTTGATGACGGCAAACAAATGATTGAGCAGTTGAAAAGAAAATTCAATTTAGCGACCACTTTTCCGGAGAAATATCTCATTTTATCTGTGCTGCCTCAATCATGGTCTATATGCAAGATTTCTGAACAGTTTCAAACATCTTTTTACATCGCGAGAAGAAGCAAAGAATTAGTTCGACAGAAGGGCATATTGGCGACTCCCACCAAGAAATTTGGCTCAAGGACCCTCAGCGAAGCAACGGTGAAATTGATTCAAGATTTTTACTGCAATTATGACAACAGCCGCGCCTGCCCAGGTACACGTGACTATGTTATCACACGTGAGGATGGAGAAAAAGTACACAAGCAGCGCAGATTATTATTATGTAATCTATCCGAAGCATACCATCAGTTCAAAGAGAAATACCCAGCAGAAAAAGTGGGATTTTCTAAGTTTGCCATCCTACGACCAAAAGAATGCGTGCTGGCATTAGACAGGCACGGAACGCATTCAGTCTGCGTTTGCATGTTTCATCAAAACATCAAATTAATGTTCTTTCCATGCAAGAAATTGAAAGTATTTCACGGTGAAATTGAAACATATAGGGACCTCCTGTCGAAGTAGGTGTGCGCATACCCCACGGAAAATTGTCATCAGTCCAAATGCGACAATTGTCCGAAGATTGACGAGCTAGAGCAATATTTGGCGGAAAAGTTTGAACAGCTGTTAATTCAGGAGGTGCATTTCAAACAGTGGATAATTAGCAGCGGCAGATGTTCCCTTGAGACCGTGGTAAAGCAGATTCCGGAATTCATCGAGGAATTCGGATTCAAGTTGAATGAACTGAAGGCGCACCATTTCATATCCGAGATGCAATCGAAATTTCTAAAGGAAAGTAAGGAGAAATTAGCCCAAAATGAATTCATTGTGATAAGCGACTTTGCCGAGAATTACACTTTTCTCGTTCAGGATGAAATTCAGGCTTATCACTGGGCAAACGACCAGTGCATGGTGCATCCTTTTTGCATTTATTTCAAAAACGAAGATAACGAACTACAGACCATAAGCCTTGTTGTTGTCGCGGAGAGTTTAGCTCATAATTATGTGTCCGTTTATTTATTTCAAATGAAACTGTTTGAATTCTTAAGATCAAAATTCGATGCAATCGACAAAGTAACGTTTTTCTCAGACGGCGCGGCTTCTCAGTACAAGAATAAAAAAAATTTGTACAATCTTTGCATAATTGAAGAAGAACAAAACTGCAAGGTCGAGTGGCACTTTTTTGCGACGTCCCACGGTAAGGGCCCATGCGATGCGTTAGGGGGAACCCTAAAACGCATGGCGACTAAGGCAAGTTTGCAAAGGCCATATACTGACCAGATCTTAAATGTACAACATTTGTTTTCGTGGATTCAAAGCAAGGAAATTGCCATTAACACAGTTTTATGCACTCAAAAAGAACACGATGCCATGGAGCGACGACTTCAAAACAGATTTAATAATGTCAAAACTATAACTGGAACGGAAAAGTTTCATTGCTTCATACCAAATATTTCTGATATGTCAATTAATGTAAAGCGGTACTCTTCGTCTGCCGACTCGCTAAATTTAAAGTTACTTTAATTTTATAATGATGCCAAGACAATTGAAATTTTTAATAAATATTGTAATTAAGTATAAGCAGCAAAATAAGAAAGATTTTTTCTTCATAAATGTATTTTTAACTGTAAAATAATTTTTAAAATGTATTTTTAATAATAAAATAAAATAATGTTAAATAATTAAAAATAATTCAATTATAAAAAATATAAAAACAATGAGAACAAGGTGGTCTCTTAAATGCTCTTCTCCTGTCCAAACAAGGAGTCGGGGCCCATTTTTTTATTGCTGATTCTTAAAGCAAAAATTATGAGGAATCCAAAAAAAATAAAATTAGCCGGAAAATTTAGGAGCTTCTGTGGAAAATCGGAAAATTTAATTTTCATGGGAAAATTTAATTTTCATGGGAAAAAAGGTAAATTTCTGAGAAAAATTAGGAAAATTTTATTTTTCAATTAAAGCCTGATTCAATACCTTTCCAACGAGCTATCACTCGTTGCGATCGCTTTAGTAGTTTTTTTTTAAACAACTTTCAATGAGGTCCCTTATGAAGAATTCTTCAATTTTGTCACATGACAGTGGTGTACACCACCACTAAACCAGTCACTATAAAAAAAAAAAAAATATGTAGGTACATTATTTTTTGCTGGGCAATCGATTGAGACTATTTATTTTAAAATCGGAGAGGGGTCGTCCAAAAGGTGATCGCTTTCATATGGAATTGCTCTATTATTACTCAGGGTAAAAATTTTATTATTAAAATGTTTTTTACATTTAGAATTTCATTGAACTTGACTAATATGAAGCGCAATATGGATGATTTTCATGTTATTAAAACGTGTTCTATATAAATTAATATAGGGAGGGTATAAAAAAACATTTTTTTTAATTAGATTTTTTTTTCATTACATTTTTAAGGTCAACTGAAGGATGGATAGTATTTTCCGGGATTTTTTTAATTTGAAAATTTTAAGGTTAATTGGCAGTAAATTTTTATAATGTAGAATATTTTAAACTATCGTTTGCATTTTTCGAAAATCTTTGAAAAATTTTGTAATTTCAAATTGTGGTTATTTTAATAAATGCAGTAAAATCTATTATTTTCCGTTTTAAAAACATATTGTAAAAAATATTATGAATCATAAGAATCCATAAAAATTTAATCATATGGACTTAAAAAACCTTATAATTGAAAAAAAATAACAAAAATTTAATTAAAAAAAAAAACGTCAAAATTCCAAAGATAATCTCTGAAGTAAAATGAATTACTAAAATTAGAAAAGAAAAAACTTGCTGGCATGTGAAAAATCTCCAGATTAAAAAAAATCGCTAAAATAAAGAAATCTTAAAATTCAAAAAATGGTGCAAACTTGTTTTCTAAAGTTCGTCTATTTAGTTTTCGAATTATGGACGATTATCTTGAAAATTAAACGAGATAAATATTTTTTAACAGAGGTCGAACCCACTCTTCAATAACCTAATACCTGTCTCAAATTTCGACTTAATTGGCTAGATTTTTAGATGGGATTTCTCTTGAAAACCAAAAAACGCAAAGCGAAAATTACTATTCAGCCGTTTTTTGATAACTAAATGAGATAAATGAAAACGAACTACCGCTGTTCAGTATTAGTGTTTTTTTTTTAATCAATTCCTAAGGATTTTTTTCGAATTTTTAATGATTTTTTTGGTTTTTTTAGTTTTAGCGATTTTTATACCCTCCACCATATATGGTGAGGGTATATATCAGTTTGTCATTCCGTTTGTAATATGTCGAAATATAGGTTTAAGACCCCATAAAGTATATATATTCGTGATCCTTATGCAATTTTAAGTCGATTTAGCGATGTCCGTCTGTCTGTCTGTTGAAATTACGATCACGACGCGAAGACGCAAGCGGGGGTGCCTATTTTTACCCAGATTATTGAACATCCTCCAGAGCAGTTTGGTATTTAAAATGAGCAAAATCGGCCAAGCGGTTCAAAAGTTATGAGTGAAAATGTGAAGGTACCTCTAAATTTTCCATACAAATTTATACAATTTTTCTGTATCTATTTTTTTTTCTGTTAAGTAAGTAAATATGTTATTAAGTCTTCTTATTGTTCGATTACATTTATTGTCTTACATACTATGATAACTAAGTTAACGTAAAAATGAACAATGTTAAAGTCGCTAACAGAGCTGACCTCTGTAAATAACATTGCTAAAACTAAATAACAAAAGTTCGTTACATAAATTGACAAAACATATTCATATTACAGTTCATGCAAAATTTAGTATATACGTATATCATCTTCATCCCCTTTGGTGGAGGGTATTCAAAGATTCGGCACAGCCGAATTTAGCCCTTTTTTACTTGTTTAAATTGAAGTTTTTTCCATTTTTGTGATTTATTTTTTAATGTTGTGGTTTTTTTGTTCAGTTTCTTTTACTTTGGCTATGTTTTCAGCTTATTTTTAGATTCTAGCGATTCTTTTTTAAATTTTGCACGTTTTACAACAATGGCGTTTTTTTTTAATTTTAGCGAATTTTTCCAACTTTGTGTTTTTTCCGCGCAAGTATTTTTGTTTATCAATGCTGGCGAGTTATTTCAAATTTAGCGCTTATTTAAATTTTTTTTTTTATTTGGCAATTTTGTTAATTTTTACCGATTTTTTTTTATCAATATAAGGGATTTTTTGAATTGTAGTGTTTTTTTTTTATCAATTTTGGCAAATTTTTAAATTTGAACGAGTTGTTTTTAATTTTAACTTTTTTTTTAAATTTTTGGCGATTTTTTAAATTTTAGCGAATTTTTCTTTTGCCAAGTTTTTCCCTTTATGTCGAGTAATTTTAAATCGTAAGGGTTTTCTGAATTTTTAGCGAATTTATTCAATCCTAATTCATTGCCAATTTTATTCAATAATAATTTTTATTATTTTTTTCTGTTAAACAATTTTTTCCATTTTTTATTGCAAAGAATTTTCTTTAATTTTAGCAATAATTTATAATTTTATTATTTTATATTTATTTTATTTTAAATTTTAGCGCTTATTTAATTTTTTTGGCGATTTTTTTATAAATATAGGGGATTTTTTTAAAATTCGCCGACTGTTTTCATCTTTAAACAATTTTTTCCATTTTTTTATTGCAAAGAATTTTCTTTAATTTTAGCTATAATTTATAATTTTATTATTTAAGTTTTTATTTTAAACTTTAGCACTTATTTTATTTTTTGGCGATTTTTTTATCAATATGGGGGATTTTTTAAGTTTGTCGATTTTAAAATACAGCGATAGTTTTCATCTTTAAACGATTTTTCCATTTTTTTATTGCAAAGAATTTTCTTCAATTTTAGTATTTTTAATTTTATTATTTAATATTTTATTTTAAATTTGAGCGCTTACTTATTTTTTTTGGCGATTTTTTATCAATGCCCTATGGGGATTGATTTTTAAATAAAGCTATAGTTTTCATCTTCTTTAATAGTTTTTTTGGGATTTATTTTAATTTTTGCTATTTCGTTTTTTTTAATTTTAGCAGTTTTAAAAAAAAAAATTATATTGTTGATATTTTTTTTAATAAATTTTGTTGATTTTTTTATATAAATTTTGTTGATTTTTTATATAAATTTTGGAGTCTTTTAATTATGCTAATTTTTTTACTTTTTGTAATTTTTCTATTTTGGCGAAATATGTAAATTTCATTGAATTTGAAGTTCGATTTTGGAGAGTTTTGTCATTTTTTTTTTAAATAGCGTTTTTTATTTTTTTCTGCGATTTTTGTTTAATTTTGGCGTTTTTTTTTTTAATTTTGTCCATATTTTTCAATTTTAGCTTTTTTTAATCAAATTTGGCAATTTTTCAAATTTGAAGGAAATATTCTCAATTTTAAAATTTTTTTGTACATATTTGGTTTTTTTTTAATTAAATTTTTTTGGTTTAGCGAGTTTTTTTAATTTTAGCGATTTTTTTTTCTTTTAATGATTTTTTTTTTGTTTAGCGAGTTTTTTTCATTTTAGCGAGTTTTTTTTAAGCGATTTTTTGCATTTTAGCCAGTTTTTTCGGTTTTGCCAATTGGCTGATTTTAATTTAAGCGAATTTTTCTTTTACCAAGTTTTTTTTTCACTTTAAGGGAGTGATTTTTAATTAAAGGGTTTTTAAATTTTTGGCGATTTTATTAAATTTAAACAACTTCCAGAAAAAAATTTCTGTAAACGATTTTTTTTTTTTCATTTCAAAGATTTATTTTTTTTAATTTTAGCTATTATTTCGAATTTTTATTGATATTAAACATTGTTTATTCACATTAAACATTGCGTTGTGTAAATTTACACATTTCTGGATGCTCTTCGAATGTAATTGCCCTAACCATGTATATATTTTCTTTGGGTGTATGCTTCAACTCCTTGTTAGATATTAATCATCAAAATACTTTTACTATTTCAATTGTAATTTATTTTGTTTTTTTCACATCTTTAAAACTCATTATTTCTAAATCAATCATTTTTTAAAGCCTTTTTATCATAAATAGTTAGTTAAAAGTGATCATAAGTAGGTTACAAAAATCACTTTCATTTTAGTTTTGAAAAAATCGAAAAACCACTTTAAGTTATCAAAAGCCAACCAACCAAACACGTCACCAGCAAATAAAACTATAAGTTCATTGCACCCGAGTTGTGTGTGTGTGTTTGTTTTTAATGAATAAATAAAAAAATTTCCCTGGCATAATATTTCAACACAAATCATGCCTATGAGAGAAGTTAATTTTTAACGCAGTAATGCATTAAAAGAAAGTAAAAATATATACATTTTTTATTAACGATATATTTATATATTTTTAAGCTTTGGTTCCGCTCCAAATGTTTAACAGCACAATCACAAGCAGCAGCAAAAAAACAAAAAAAAGTGTATTTATTGAAACAATCAAACATATACAATGCGCATGCGTGAATTGGAGTACAACGAACAACTTTTAACATGCAGCATAGTTTTTTGTTGTCTTTCTTTCTTTCATTTCTGAAAAGACCCTCCCTATACCACCGTCAAACCCCTGCATCACTTTCGCTTTAAAATTTTATTTTTGTACAGTGGTAGAAAAAGCAGCTGCTTTGTTGCTATTTTCTTAGCATGCAATAACACAGACTTAACAAGTCAAAAACCTCTTGATTGAATAAATTTCACTTTTCTTTTTCATTTATTTAATTTTTTCTTTTCTTTTAAATCAAGTTGTCTTTAAGGGCTAACTATATTATACTTTTGCTAACTTAAGCTACTGTCAAAAATCAACGAAAAGTCTGTCAAATGCTTAATCAACTTATTGAAGACTTTTAGGTGGCTACAATGTACTTTTTAAACTTAAATACTTACTACACTTAGTTGCAAATATTTGTACTTTTGCAAAAACTGTTTTCTTCTTATATTTCCAAAATATATGTGTCTTTTCGAAAAATATTATTTAATGTGTTCAATTTATAAATATTTTACAATTAACGAGTAAATCTATATTAATTTTAAATAATTTAAAGAAACAAATGAAAACATAAATAAAAAAGTACTAAAAAATGCAACAGTGCTTGCATCTTAATCGAAAAACAAATACAAACCCCACCCCTTTTGTTATACATGCACGTTTGTTTTTTAACATTTTCAATTAAATTTTCTATAAAAATATTTTCCGCGTACATTGCAGTTTGTTTTTTTTTTTCATAAACAGTTTTTTTAAAAACACATGATTCCTTAAGTAAAGTGCGGTCAGTTTCGCTGTTTGCTTAAGCAAATGACACTTGAAGAAACTTAACGAAAAGTTTGTTAAGTACAATATAGTCAAACACATTTGATTACATGTATTCGCACATTTGCTTAAGCTAGCAAAAGTATAATATAGTTAGCTCTTTAGTCGTCCATAGCATTTACAATGCCCTCTCTCATGATACTATAAAATGAGCCTAAATACAAAAAAAAATAAAATCATTGAAACCCCTTGACTAAAAGTGAAATTTAAATTTTTTAAGTTCAACGACTTTTATAGTGTTGAAATCATAAAATGACCCAAATTTTATGAAATGCATTTAATTTCCAAAATGAAATTTTTAGTTTTTTTTTCTACATATTTCTATTGTTTTGCAATTAAAATTTCATCTTGATCGATTTTTAATTTCTTTTAAGAAATCAAAATAAAAAAAAACAAGAGTTTGTTGACCTGATTTTTGTTTTCTTAGTTTTTTTTTTTGGAACTTTGAAACGAAAGTATTTTTGCTTTGTAAATTTTTAATCATTGTACAGTAGGGTGGATCGCAATTTAATGAAATCTTTCGATCAAATTCCAATATTAGCTAATACTTTCCAAGCAAAAACATGGTAATGACATATCATAACTTTACACATTACTTTGTAATGGGTACTTCTTACATTTAGCATTACTTTTAAAATAACAATAATGTATTACCTATAATATGATACTTATCTTATTATTTTGAATTAAATAATAACAAGTTACCTTTAATGGCTTACCTTTTCTATTATTTTAATATAAATAATAATTAGTCGTTGTTAATAGTTTAAAAGTAAACAAAAAAAGCCTACAAATTAGTTTACAGTAGTGCCGAATTAATTTATTTTAACTTGTTTGTATCATGACACATCTTATATAATTTATTTTAGCATTAAGATCACTAATATGATAAACATTTCAAAATAACTTGGTTCAAAAATCGACTTTTAACTGTACTTCCGAAATATCCTTTAGATACAATTTTTCAAAATTGTAAAGAGATAAAAAAATTTTGGAGACAAAATTAGGAATCAAGGGAAAAATCTATAAAAATCAAATCAAATAAAATTTACTTTAATTTCAATGCTGCCAAAAATGTTTAAAACTGAGCAAAAACTCCTCCTTTTGATCTTTGACGACCCATTGGATACATATGTCCCAAATTGTATCAGTACCCTGTAAAAAATGGTGTAAACCAATTCCAAATATCACCATGTTTCTAAAAATTAAAGGAATGGACTATGTGCTACCAAAATTTTAATTTCCAGTGTTGTCCAATAGGATACGAGAAAATTTGTTACAAAAATTATCCAAAAATATATATTTATTTATAAATTTGTGGTGATCATATTGGCTCTGAGACCATAATGATCCAAATGGTCAGTATTGTGTGAAAGCAACAACTCAGTCCATACAAGCCACTTTTAAAAAATATGGTTAAAAAATTTGCTGAATATGACACTATTTAAAATGGAACATTTATCAACCAATGGCCGTCAAAGGGTTAATTTTTATATTTCCTTTTGAAAAAAAAACCGATTATAAATTGGGATTCACAACACCACATCGCATTACCTTGTCGCTTACTCATAGTTAAATTAAAATTGGTTACAAAATAATGTGTTACTAAATTATAATAGAAAGGGTAATACGTGAAAACCTTGGAGTTTAGATTACTAGACTCATTATTTGGTAAGGTCTGTTTTTGCGGGATTGGAATCTTCTGTTTCCTCATCGTGATCAAAATATTTTGAGCACTTTTGAAAATCTTTTAAAATTTATATTAAGTTTTATCAATTAATTACGATTGTATATAATTTGACCTGCGGCAACGACTTCTTTGACTTACACGATCGCTGTGCCGATCGTTAATAGGTTATGCCTGTGGAAGAAGGCTGCCAGTTCAATTTCAGATTGCTGCATACAATTTGTAGAAAAAAAAACTTTCTTATAGAGAATTTTTACAAAAAGAATTTTTATAAAACAGCCGCAAGGTAACCCATTTTTATACGAACGAAATAAACCGGAAAACGAAATTTGTTTTATCGGAGTTTTTTTAATTTATATTATCATATAAATTGATAAAAAAAAAAAATAGTCACCCTGTGGCTGTTTTATAAAAATTCCATGAAAATTGTCGGGTTAAAAATTAAATAAACGTGATTTAAAAACAAATATATTTTAATGCGCGAAATAAATTATAATCGAGAACCAAATCAAAATTGATTTGATTCTTTGATTTAAAACTTCAAATTAAATTATTTCGTTTGAATTATTAATTTTTTTTTTAAATCAACTTTATTCTTCTAATAAGATAAAGATTGAATTAAATAATTTAATCAGAATTAATAATTTCGGGAATTAATTTTTTTAAATTTAAATCAGATTTGAAAATTGATTTAAGGAATTATCGTTTTTTTTTTTTAGGTCTGTTTGACACACATACTAAACACTGAGGAGTCGTCCTTGGCTAAGACGAAACTGCATCAGCCTGAGAGAATGCCCTTGTGTCTGCAAAATTTTTCAAAAATAATACTTTTTTCCTCCCCCTTTGCTTAACCCCTTATTGAGTTTTAGTGGATTTAAATTAGTTTTACTTTAATTGACTTTAGTTAATTTTTGAATTCTTGATAACTTTAACAGGAAGTTAGTTGATATTCGCCCTTTGAACACATTTTGGTGTAGCAATATTTTTTTATTTGTTGAATTTCGGCCCACTCTATTGTATAGGGTTTATTTTCTTTTTGAATTTTTAAAGAATGTAATTAGGGTTAATGATAGTTGGTGTTAGTTTGATGTCACTTTTTGTAGAAAGATCATTTAAGAATTATTTAAGTTTAACGTTTGAATTTTTAAATTCTGTTTGAAACTATTTTTTTTTTAAAGAAAGTTAAATATAATTGATGAAATCAGTAAAATTATTTTTGTTTAAAGAAAAAATCAATATATTTTTTTAATAAAAGCTTTGGTCAAAATAGAAAATTAAAAAAAAAAATACAAAAATTTCGATTAAATTCTTAACCATTGAATTCAGTGATCGAATGAAGTTTATTAAATTTAAATCGATTAAGACCAACTAAAAATTGATTTCCATTCAAGAATTTTTGTTTAGCAAGTAAGAAATGAAAATCGAATGAAGGATTCAATATTTTAAAAGCTCTTGATCGCAGAGTTATACAAAAAAAAAATCACTTCGGTGAAAAATAATAAACGTCAAAGGGTTAAAGGAATAAAAGTTATGACTATTTTACACTATGTGACTTGCAAGAAAGCAACATTAATGGGGTTTCCCCGATTACGGTGAATTATAGCGGAGAAAAAAATTAGTTCCTTTGAAGCTGCTCTAGTACTCAAAAAAATTCAAAGAAGTTTCCTAATTACACTACAATTATAAAAAAAGTCCTACTGTATCAACCTGATCATCTCTGATTCCCCACTGCAGCTGCAGTCAATAGACACCTACATAACATAATTTTGTAGCCCATCATAGACAATCACAATATTAACTTTCTATTTTCAATAGTAATTTATGATCACAAAAACTATATTTTTATTTTGAACCACAACAATTACCAAAATTTGTAAGACAAACATGATCAACAAAATAAAAAGTAAATAATAAAAATAAATTTCACTTTAACTTGTATCTTACAATTAAATACAACAAAAGTAAAAAAAAAAAATAGTATTAGAAAAGAAATAAGACTAACAAATGAGTGAACAAAATAAGCGCACCACCTCCCCCCTTCCCTTCTCCAAAAGACACTTTATATGTAATAAAAAGTAAAGCTAAAAAAATCAAAACCTACCGTAACATAATGCATATAAGACCCGAAAAAATCAAATGAATGATTGCGTGTGTTAGTGTTAATATTGTTTGTGTCTGTCATATTTCTTGTTTAACACACATTTTCTGTTTACCAACAAACACATTTGTCGTACAGCAAAATTTTAACTAAAAATGATCAGCTGTTTTGACCTAGTTTGTTGTTTATTTCTTGTGTAGTAGTAGAAGTAGTAGTAGAAATGCAACTTAAATTTACTTTCTCACTACATAAATATATATATTTAAAAAAAAATGTAGATGTAACAAATGGGGAAAAAGGGGTTTAAACTGAATTTTGACATATTGTTGTTGATTTTTTTTTTTTGACTTTTTAATAAAATATTGGATTTGTAAAATAATTATTTCGTATGCCATTTAGATACCAACCATATGTTAAATACAGGTTTGGATAAAAACCATCATTTGATTTTCCTAGTTAAACTATTATTTCATATGTAACTACAAGGACGGGTCAATAAGTCCGATAGTCCAATTTTTTTTATCCCTTCCCAAATCTAATATTTGTTGAGGTTCATTAAAATAGGTTTGTTTGTGAAATGATTTTACCGTTGCAGTCAAATTTCTTTCCGCCATTTCTTTAGGTTTGGAAACAAGAAATAGTCGATAGAGAGATCAATTCATTAATTTTTTCCATGGATACTGCTCTTTTTCTGCCTTTCTCCTCAATCCTCAAATCAAATCATACGGTAGTATGCACAAACTAGATGACGCAGTTTGTTTAAATTTTGACAGCAGCAGTGTTGCCCTTTCAGTTAAGAGGCAGAAACTTCAAAAAGTCGCGGATTTATTGACCCGCCCTTGTATATTACAAAAATTTTGCATTTAAATTCTCTTCTTTTTTTTAAGGAACTTGTCAAAAAAATCCTAGAATGTAAAACATTTTATTTAATTTTCTTGACACTTGTTATGAACTTTCAAGTATCCATTTCAGTCCAATAAAAAAAAATGTGGAATAAACAAGGTCCTTGGGTCCAGTTAAGTTGGCCCATCTATTGGGTAAATGCCACCCTTAGATCTCTTTGTTTTATTAAAGTTTAAATTTAGTTTTTAAAATTGTTTCCTCAAAAATTCAGCTGAAAGATATAATAAAGTATGTTTAAATTTGGAGATTTTTAAATCAATTTCGTTTTCTTAAGCACATTTGTAATACTTCACTGATACGTGCTGGATCTGCTCTGCCTTTCACCAATAACACGTATTATATTTCTTCATACCGGTCTTTTTTTTCATCGGTCACATGGTACGCACTTTCAAATCGGTTACATTGCAAAAGTCATTTTCAAATCGGTACTGTTTTCACCATTTACGGGACAAGATAGGACACTTAAATATATTTTAGCATGAAGTTGTTGTTTTATGGTTGATCTTTTTAATACTTATATGCAAAAAAAATGTGTTTTCGTGTGTTCGAGATCATAGAAAATCAACTTTTTCCTTTGATTTGTGAGTTAAATAGAGATATTTATAATTAGCACTTTCAAGGAAACGAAGAATGTTGATAAAGTTCGTAGCGGACCAGAAAATACATTCTTTTCAGCTTGTGTCTAATAACTTTTTCTGTGTAGTCTCCATGATTACTACAATAAATAAAAAATAAAAAAATATTTTTTGTTTGAAAAAATGTTCTATGATCTCACAGAGAAATACAATTTTTTCTCTTTGAAGACTTCTGAGACAAACAACAATTTAGATAAGATTGGCAAGGTCCTATGTACCGCGACCCTTTTGTGCATCCTCATTTTGCCTTAAATAGTGAGGCTCCCAATGAAGCCAATCACCCTACTCGACACAGATTTCTAAGGAGGGCAGTGTGTTTCCGCCAAGAAAATGTAATCTCCTGCCGCGAAGCATAAGACATAAGGCAGAGTTGATGTCCCGCTGTATAAATATCCAATTCGCAGAACCTACAAGTGTTCGTGTCAGACAGACCCCTAGTTCCCAAATAGTACCTAAGATTACAGTTTCAAATGTCCCGATATGGTCCTTAAGTCCTTCCTGTCCAGGGAAAGTAGTCTCCTAGAGTTTCCACTAGATGGAGTAAATAATCTCTTCGCTTGACGCTGGCCAGCTTTAGCAATCCAGCACTCAATGTATTTGGATTCCCTTTACATCCTAAGTTTCTAACCACTTGGCCAAATGGTACCTAATATTACAGTTCTAAATGTCCCGATATGGTCCTTAAGTCCTTCCTGTCCACAAAAAGTAGTCTCCTGGGGTTTCCACTAGATGGAGTAGTACCTAAGATTACAGTTTCAAATGTCCCGATATGGTCCTTAAGTCTTTCCTGTCCAGGGAAAGTAGTCTCCTGGAGTTTCCACTAGATGGAGTGAAAAATGTCTTCGCTTGACGCTGGCCAGCTGTAGCAATCCAGCACTCAATGTATTTGGACTCCCTCCATATCCCAAGTTTCCAACTACTTGGCCAAACGGTCAGCTCGTTCTTTGCTCATGTGACCCTGAGTCTCAATTGAGAGACTCAATGCAGTACAGCACAAGTATAGACGGTACGTCATGGGGCAATAATGGCTGAGTGCCGCTTGACTGTCCAAAAAAACGTCAATAATTGTCTCAGACCCTGCTACGCACATACACGGGTGCTTGTCCATTGGAAGGGAACAGTTAAATTTGGTCCCACAGACGTCCGCATTCGTATTCCCATTGACCTATTTCCAGGCATCATTGAACCATGCCTGGGACTGCAGTTCGGTTTCCTAGGATTGTCTGTTCCATATGCCTCTCTCGAAAATTATCATCTCGTAATTCCTAGCGAAAACCAGTTACAACAACAGTAACTAAGCCTCAGCATAAATTTGGTAATCAAAACCTCCATTGGAAACAATTTTTTTTGTCAGTACGGAATTATTTTCAGAAAGCAATTCTGAAAAATAAGGGAGATAAAGTAGAGAACATCAATAACTTAGCTGAGATTAGCAGATATTAGCTTAGAGATTAGCAGATATTTAGACAATTTGACCTTACCCAACCCAATATAGAAACGATAATGAGATGGCATTATTTTATGGACTACCAATAATGATGCCTCCTTATCTACTTCATTATATTAAAACATATTTCTAGAACCATTTTTTTTTTCAATACGGGTAAGCACTTCTTATTTTCAGCAACACCCCCATATAAAAGTAGTGAGAAAAGAAAATATAATTGCCAGGTAATTGGTAATATAACTTATTATTTGGTCATGTTTTTCTATACTGCGATGACCTTTGGATTTGATTTTGTTGCAAAAATACGTTATTGCTTGTACCCTTATCCAATAAAATTTGTTTTTTTTTCTTATTGTAAATGTTATGTACATTTATTAACGAAATTTCTCTTTTCGTCTTATGGACAAAAAAAAAAAAAGTTCAATAAACTTTTGAGTTCAGTTGGTTTTTTTGTGAATTCGTGTTAACATTTTAAAAAACTTTTGGTGACTAGTAAATGGTATTAGGGTCTTGTTAAACTACAATTATTATCTGATTTAAAGTTGAGAAACTTAAGCAGACAAACTCTCGTGATCTAAACACTTTCTTTGACATTAATTTAATTTGTTTTTTTTTTTTGCATTCCGAGTGACTAAAAAAATATTTAGTAACTTTAAACTTTTATTATCTTATTCTATAATATTTTGTTTTAAATTTGTTTTGAAAAAATATAAAACCTAAACCCCTAAAATAAAAAAAATCTGACTTGAGTCTATTTCTAAACCCATAAAAAGGAATTTTCGGCCCAACTGAATATGGTGCCAGCCGAAATGATTGGTTGGTGCAACCTTAATTCCGGTTGTCACAATCTAATTCGGTTGTTCTACACCTATTTTGGTTGGCGCAACTGTATTTTAGTCATCACAATAATATATCGTTAGGAGAAGCAGTAATTGGGCTGTGACAACCGAAATTTCGATTGCAGCCAACAATCAATTCGTTTAGCGCCAAATCTGGTTGTGGCAAAGGTCTTTTTAAAAAATTCTTCAATTTTCTTTTAAACCACCTCTTATTTTTAATTTTGTATAAACTTTAAACCAAAAATTTCACTTTCATTTAATTGTTAATTAAATGACAAATTATTGTTAAACGTGTTTAACTGTTATTTTTCTTTTTGTTTTATTACTTCTTCATTTGTTGTTTGCTTGTTTTGTTTTTTAAACATTTTTTGTTTTCTAACTCTTGATTTTTTCTAGTTCAACAATTAAAAGTGAAAACGAAAACAAATGTTGAAACACTTTCGTTTCGTGCGTCACAATTAGATTTGTGCTGTGTGCGCACAAGTACGAGTTTAATAATGTTTAATAATCACAACACGCATGCACAAAATTTCATAGATACGCGAACAAGTTTTGTTTGGAAAGGAGGGGAGGAGTTGAAGCTATATTTAAGCATGATAAGGAGGGATTGTAAGTTTGGGAATTTAAAACTAAAATAGGGTAAAAATGTAAAACGAGTTCCAATTACAAAATTCATTAAATTAATTACTATTTTAATTGATTTCTGCACTTAACACGAAAATGATAGTATCGATCACTTACACTCACCAAAAAAGGTCTGTAATGGCAACTGAAAATTTTGCTGTTATTACGGGAAATTTTGCTAATTTCAGCACAGCGGTATTTTTTTTGCTAATCTTAGCAATACATGTCTGCTAACGTGTAGTTTAATGAAATTTGTAGAAAAAATTAGCTGCCGTTTCTAAATTTTAGTAAAGTTTTTGTAAAGTGGAATTTAAAATCTGTTTGCTAAAATCTGAAAAAAATTACTAAATATTATTAATATTAGTACAAAATTTC
Source organism: Eustalomyia histrio (assembly GCA_949748255.1). NCBI lineage: Eukaryota > Metazoa > Arthropoda > Insecta > Diptera > Anthomyiidae > Eustalomyia > Eustalomyia histrio. Next base: position 129,280,265 of record OX456524.1, read on the forward strand.
AAAATTTTTTTTCGAGCATCAAAACTTTTTTTTTATTATTTTAAAAAATATTTTAGACAGAATCAATGGATAAAAAATTGTAAAAACGAATTTATCATTATGTTTTTATTTAATCATTTCTGTTTTGAAAAATGATTTTGGTAAATTTTTTTAGTTTTAAGGAAAAATTTTAATTGTTTTAGGGCTGATTTTTAGAATTAAAAAAGCTTTGTATATATTTTTTGCTTATTTTAGCAAATCGGGTTTCAATAATTTGTAAAATGATTTCTGAAATTAGCAACAAAAATTTTTTTTAATGTAAAAAGGAAAAAGACTTGCTAAATAATATTTTTTTTTTACTAAAAATCAGTACAAAAATGGTAAAGTGGGATTGAAAACCGTTTACAAATTTTTCTACTGATTTTTTTTTATAGAACACCTGTACAACAAAAAAACAAACGTTTTCCAAAACAAACGAAGGTTACGACAACGGATTCTGGTAAAGAGGACCAAAAAAATATATGTGTATTGGCTATTTGAATTTTATTTCGGGATCTGAATTTTATTTCGGGAAACGGTCCACAAATACGTCCAGGTGAGCTTATAAGCAATACAATATAGGGAATCGAAAATTTCGCCTTAGGAGAACTCTTATTTCTGTGTCCCCTATGGAAGCTACTTTCTTAGGATCCAAGGAACGAAACAAGAGTCTCCCTTAGACCTACAACCTCCACCCGGAGTCTCGGTAATCGGTTGACAAATACGGCCATTGGTCGAGGGAATAGGAGGACCTCCCAAATATGTGTCCCCTATGGAAGCTACTTTCTTGGGTCTAAGGAACGAAAAAATCTCGGAAATCGGTCCACAAATATGACCGTGGGTCTATTTTAAACAATAAAAAATAGGGAATAGAAAAATTCGGAATAGGGGGACCCCTCTTTTTGGGGCCCCTATGGGAGCTGCTTCCTTGGGTTTAAGGAACAAAAGAATAGTCTTCCTTACACCTTTAAGCTCCACCCAGATTCTCGGGAATCGTTCATCTACATGACTTTGGTGCTCCGACTTAACCCCAGCGGATATCCCAATTCATGATTCCATCAAGGAAAATGGGGGTTATGATGGTTTACTAAACGGTCATAATATCAATTGGTATCATGTCAAAACCACTTTCTAATTGGGGTTTATGTTCGAAGAATTTTGATCTTAATCCAAAAAAGGGATGTGTGGAAATCATGTCCGCGGCAGTTGTGCCCTCAAAACTTCGCTCATAATTCTCTAAATGAAAATAGAGGTAATTTCCTAAAAAATAGAGATAATGTTCTAAAAAATGAAGATAATGTCCTAAAAAGTAAAATAGATTTCTATATCAAAAATTTTTGATATAACTCATGTCTTTCAATAACTCTGACCAGAAGACTTTCCCGATAAGAAAAAACATGGGTTTGTTGGTTTTGTCTTATATCGTATATCTAAAATTCTTACTTATAAGAGTTCCCCCTAATGACCGAGGGTGGCTGCATGTGCAGTTTTTGATTTAAAATAAATAATACAAGAACTGAATCTATTTCGATAGAAAACATAATTTACTAAATTTTCAATCAACATATCTGTCTCCTACCGGAGAACCTTTTTTTCTTGTCATATATCCGAGTTTCATATAAATCGGTATAAAAGTTGCAGGGATTCCCTTAGAGAATTAACAAGACTTTTGCAATACAAGGTTTACTCTATAGCAGTGCACAACTTCCGTTATCAGTTCTATAGGAAAATTTATACAGGATATTCTAGAAAATCACTTTTTGTGATAACATCTAGTTTGCTTAGTCTCATCTTTAAAGTCTGTTGAAATTACACAAAAATCAATAAAACATTGAATTTAAATACTATTCCGCAAGATAATAATAATAAAAAAATTTCTTAAAATAAACATTTTCAATGATATGCATTTCAATAAAGAATATTTTATTTTACAAATTCATCCTCGCCAGACAGTGTAAGATTACACAATTATTTTAATGTTTTTTATTTATTTTTATAAACTAAGGATAGGATAGTGTCATATTCAAATTTTATATGAGAATGCATAAAATAAATCTCTTCACTTTTAAATTTTATGTTAAAAGTAATCTTTTTATGAAGCAACTATTTTCTTACAGACTGTTTAAAGCTCGGTTTTGATAAAAAAAAAAACTAAATTTAATTAAATATACGCATAACAATTAGAAGGAATATAACTAGAGAGGAAAATCTTTAAGAATAAAAGAATGTTCTTTTAAATTCTTTATGTTATTTTTATACCAGAATTTTCTGTTTTTCGCAAATTGGTGATAAATATTTAGAATTTTAAAGAAAGAAAGTCCCTGAGGTTAAAGAAAAAAGTAAAACATGTTCAACATAGATTGGATTACTTTGCTTAGTAGTAAATGGACTTTAAACATTTTGTTATTTCCTCTAAGAAACAAAAAAAATACATAGACATTCTAAGAAACAAAATGGCTACAATTCTCCCTCCCTGTATAAACTTTGTCACAAAATGGCTACAATTCTCCCTCCCTGTATAAACTTTGTCACTTATAGAGGTTTATATGTTATTCAAGGTCAGTTTGAAAAGTTATTTATTTTATTATTTTTCTTCTTATCTCATTTTCATTTATAATTTTGTTTGTGCCAAATACATACAAATTTTTGAGCATAAATTCCCTGTTGTCCACGTCTTTAAGACAACATCGATGATAGATGCATGACCAAACAAATTCGTAGACGACCAATTGGTGACAGCCCATACAAATCGGCGGCACTATCGCTCATATTGTCGTTGACGATCATGTTTGCGACAGTATACTCTAAATTGTAGTCCATGAAACTACAGGGGATTTTTGCTTATATTGTCGTCAATGTCTTTGGAGTGACGACAACTTGAAAAGAGTTTCGTTTATAGTTTCATTAACGGAGTTTCATATACGACAAATTAATGATTTCGTGCCTAAACCTGTCGCTTACGTACTTGATTGAAGACAATCATATTATTTTTTCGCTCATTAGTTTAGATTTCGCTTACATTGTCGTTAAAGACATTATAAGCGACAAATAGCGTGCACAAAAAATTTTAAAATTTCTTCAAGACATCGTTGAAGACAATTTCGTCAACGAAGATTGGACAACTGGGTTAATAGGTAGTTTAATTATATTCTGTTGGTAAATTACTTAAAATTTTAATTTTCAGTAGTAGGATTTTTTAAAGGAAAAAAAACTGATATCATAAGATATTCAAATTTTTGATAAAGCATCAATAAATTTTCTTACAGTATAAAACGAAGATATCTTATGGGAAAGAACTTGCACTCTCGCTTACTAATAATAATTACATATTAAAAGCTTTGTAAGCGAGAAGGTAATCACTTATTTTTAGGCAAGCGTGAAAAAAAGACCTTTTTTAAAATAATATCTAAAGAAAATATTTAACAAGTCAATATACTAAAATACAATAAAGGTTATTTTTTAATGCGTCGTCTAGCTACTTTTAATAAAAATCCTTTATTTTTCTTTTTGTGGTCTATCGCCTCATTTGTGTTTAGCACAAAAAGGCAAAAAGAAACCGACCGACCCTTATCAAAAAAAAAAACATTGGGCCGGTTTTATAGTCCGAGCTAAGTACGATTTATGTTTTACAAATATTACTTAAGTAAGAAATTAACAAACAATAATTTTTACTTAAAAAATATCTAAGAAAAAACTCATTCTTACACTGGAAAAAAATCGTAAATAAAATAATGTTTATCTCTTTTTAGCTCAATACACTTGTCCAACGTTTCTCCAATTTTTGTACCCCTTCCAAAAAATAGCGAGAACCATAAAATAGGCATTTGTTTGATCAATGATTTTATCGTTGGAGCGCTAAATCCGGAGAATATGGCGGATGAGGTACCAATTCTTAGCCCAATTCATGGAATTTTGACATTGTGACTACACATGTCACACGATTACGTTTATAGTCAATTGAGAGCAAACGCGGCACCCACCTTGCAGACAGCTTTCTTAAAACCAACTGATAATTTAAAATCGAAACCACGCTGCCATATGAAATGCCTATGGCATCAACAATCTCACACACTTTTACTTTTCGATCGGCAGAGGTTTAGTAATTAATTTCTGTTAAAATTTAACTAATTTAGAAAACTTTACTCTGATAAATTTTAGGCAGTTCTGACGCTCCATATAGAATCATATCCAATTTGATCTGAACATATAATATCTAGTGAGATTTATTTTTGTATAGAATTTTATTTTGGTGTCTTTGAAAACAGTGCGAAGATCTGGTATCAATTATGACCAGATCAGCTCATATCTGGCTACAAAAATGACCAAATTTTGCAGATCTCTTTACATATGAACAGATGTGGTCATAAAGTGTATCACATATACATATGCTATATCTTATCATATATGATCAGATCTGCCACCAAATTTAATAATATTTTATTAGATCTAAGTACATCTGATCAGATTTAATCTTTGTTACACGGTTGGGTAGAAACGAAAAAACAATACACATGGTGTACACATAATGTGTAAATTTACATTGAAAGTGCATAAAAATTGGGCTTAAAAGAAGCTTATTTTAGACAGATAAAAATAGTTTTTTCATAAAGCTATTAATTTATTTGTTATATATGTTTTATTAATTGTTTTTAGATATTTTTCTTATTAGATTTTTAATACTACTTTAGATTTGTAATACAAATTTTAGGCATAAAGTGTTTAATTTTAAACACATAATGTTTAATTTTAGACAAAGTGTTTAATTTTAAACACATTATGTTTAATTTGGACATGAAGTGTTTAATTTTAAACTCATTATGTTAAGTTTAAGACAGTGTTTAATTTTAAACATATTATGTTTAATTTTAGACAGAACGTGTTTAATTTTAAACGCATTATCTTTAATTTTAGACATAAAGTGTTTAATTTTACACATAAAGTATTTAATTTTACACATAAGGTCTTTAATTTTGTTGATGTTTAAACACATTAAGTTTAGTTTTAGACATAACGTGTTTAATTTTAAACGCATTATGTTTAATTTTAGACAAACAGTGTTTAATTTTAAACACATTATGTTTAATTTTAGACAAACAGTATTTAATTTTAAACACATTAAGTTTAATTCTAGGCATAAAGTGTTTAATTTTAAACACATGTCTGAAAATACTTCATGTGTGTATTATTGTGTATGAAAGTGTGTACAAAACAGTTTAACAAATTTAGTGTTTACTTTACTCATTTTTTAATAGTAAATTTACCAACATTTTTTAGAGTCAATATATTTTTATTTTTACCCCCCAAAATATCTTGCGTGTATTTTGTGGCTTTGGAAATTTTTCATCAATTATTAGTACCATTTTTCCAGCTCCTTGTTTATGTATTTGTTTGTACAATATTTATTGTAAACCAATTTTTCGTATTTGTAAAGTTATAATAGACCAGCAATTTGTCATTAGGATAGAGAGAGAGAGAGAGAGGAAGGTTTTGTTTAATTATTGTTAATAAATTATGCTGGCCAGGCGGCGGTCATATTGTATGTTGTGTTGCTGTTAAATAGATAATAAGTTTGAAGTGGATGGGTGAATTTTATTGACTTTGTGCGTTTTAATAAAATGCTATTATGAACTACTTATGAATTTACCCCAATTTAGATTTTTATTTTGGTTTTTAACGTTAATAAGAAATCAATTGACAAACATAAAAACAATGTTTTTTATACCCACCACCCCAATGGGTAAAAGGGGGTACATACATATATTGCCTGTCATTCGGTTTATAACACTTACACGTGGAGAAATATTTTTGTCAGCTTTCAACTTAAATTCGGAATTTTAGGGGAAAAAAATATATTTAAAGTGGCCGCTATAGGCTAGCGCATTATGCACCTAATGCATAGGAAAACTGTCCACAGCCAAGGTAAGAGAGCACTTTAGAGATTCCAAAGTTAATGGACCTAAAATTGACCACAACTTATAGTCCAAAGTATTCCAATCCTTTCTACCTGATGGCCATTCATTCGTTGAAATAAAGTTTGGTATATAGTTTGAAAAGTTTTTGCCTATATGGGGCTGGGGCACAGTTCCACAGTCCTTCTTTGAACAAATTGCTTTTAATAGGCTTCACAACTTTCTCCAAAACGTTAGATTGGTTCACTATTGTCAAAGTTTTGACTCGTTTTTCGCAAAAATTGAGCTTAGTGATCCCTCCAGAGGCAATCACGTGACTTCTGAGAACCAGGGCAGTCGTAAGCGAATGGAGGAGAATTTTATTCGGTCATTAACATTGCTCCGAAGCCGTCTACATACACTTAAAACAAAGACATGAAAATGTAATAAACAATTTCCTTCAAAATAGTTTTGTAGTTCTCTCAAGCAGAACCGTTAATTAACTACGAAAAGGATCTGACTTTGTCACAATTTATTACGTTTCAGGATATCCTGCAGTACATTTTTTAAAATTTGTTTACCTTTTTGCTAATGAAATTAAATTTATATTTTAAATACATGAATTTAGTATAATTCAATTTAGTTTTAAGACAAAATTGTATAGCAAAAAGCTTGTTAAGAGCAGTGTCCTCACAAAGCGGAAGTCCCCCGAAAGTGGGAAAATACCTACTCAATGAGTGTAAGGTACTTTAAAATATACGGTAAACTATATATCTCCATGAATTTAACAAGATACGTTACTGTAGTTAACAAGATGGTAAAAAGAAGATGCACCGAAAACAGCTGTTATATGTAAACAAACGCACGTGGTGCATAGAAATGTATCCAAAAGTACGTGTCACTCAGAAATGTAAACAAAAGCACGTGGTGCTTAGATATGTAAGCAAAAGCACGTGGTGCTTAGATATGTAAGCAAAGGCACGTGCTGTTTGAAAATGTAAACATATAACTTAAAATAGTATATAAATGCAATAATGTAAAAAACATGTATTATTTTGTAAAAAATATATCAATCGATACTACATTATACTGTGTTAAATAAAATAATTGTCATCCATCTTTTTTAAGTTTGTCAAAAATAGGCCAAAGAATGAAGAGCTCCAAAATTTTTTGCATAGGATTTTTACTACCCTTGCCAAGATTTTAAAATATAACACATGCCACAAATGATCGTACGGGTCATGTTACACACCAATAAGATTTAGTCTAATATGCATACAAAAAAATTTTAAAAAAATTGTGTTTTTCCAAAAATTTTCAAAAATAGGCCAGAGGATGAAGAGCTACAAAACCTTTTACATATAATTTCTATTACCCTTTCCAAGATTCCAAAATATACCACATGCCCCAAATGATCGTACGGGCCATGCTACATACCAACAAGATTTAGTCTACTGGGTTACTATGCAAACAAAAAAATTGAAAAAAATTGTATTTTTCCAAAACTTTTCAAAAATAGGCCAGAGGATGAAGAGCTCCAAAACCTTTTACTTATAATTTCTATTACCCTTTCCAAGATTCCAAAATATACCACATGCCCCAAATGATCGTACGGGTCATGCTAAACAGAACAAGATTTGGTCTACTGGGTTACTATGCAAACAAAACAATTAAAAAAATTTTATTTTTCCAAAAATTTTCAAAAATAGGCCAGAGGATGAAGAGTTCCAAAGGCTTTTGCATATTTTTTTGAAAATTTTTGGAAAAATACATTTTTTTTCAATTTTTTTTGTATGCATAGTAACCCTGTAGACCAAATCTTGTTGGTGTGTAGCATGACCCGTACGATCATTTAGGGCATGTGGTATATTTTGGCGTCTTGGCAAGGGTACTAGAAATTATATGTAAGAGGTTTTGGAGCTCTTCATCTTCTGGCCTAATTTTGAAAATTTTTTGAAAAATAGATTTTTTTGCAATTTTTTTGTATGCATAGTAACCCTGTAGACCAAATCTTGTTGGTGTGTAGCATGACCCGTACGATCATTTGGGGCATGTGGTATATTTTGGAGTCTTGGCAAGGGTACTAGAAATTATATGTAAAAGGTTTTGGAGCTCTTCATCCTCTGGCCTATTTTTGAAATTTTTTGGAAAAATACATTTTTTTTCAATGTTTTTATTTGCATAGTAACCCAGTAGACCAAATCTTGTTGGTGTGTAGCATGACCCGTACGATCATTTGGGGCATGTGGTATATTTTGGAGTCTTGGCAAGGGTACTAGAAATTATATGCAAAAGGATTTGGAGCTCTTCATCCTCTGGCCTATTTTTTAAAATTTTTGGAAAAATACCAATTTTTTAAATTTTTTTGTTTGCATAGTAACCTAGTAGACCAAATCTTGTTGGTGTGTAACATGACCCGTACGATCATTTGTGGCATGTGTTATATTTTAAAATCTTGGCAAGGGTAGTAAAAATCCTATGCAAAAAATTTTGGAGCTCTTCATTCTTTTGCCTATTTTTGACAAACTTAAAAAAATGGATGACATTTATTTTATTTAACACAGTATAATGTAGTATCGATTGATATATTTTTTACAAAATAATACATGTTTTTTTACATTATTGCATTTTATACTATTTTGAGTTATATGTTTACATTTTCAAAGAGCACGTGCTTTTGCTTAGATATCTAAGCACCACGTGCTTTTGTTTACATTTCTGAATGCCACGTGCATATAACAGCTGTTTTTGGTGCATCTTCTTATTACCATCTTGTTAACTAAAATAACGTCTCTGGTTAAATTCACTAACGTAAACTATATAACCTTTACAATAGAAGCAGGATAGGATGACCTTCATTAAAAAAAAGTGCTATTTAACTTGTTGTTAGAAAATAATTTCTTTTCTTTTAGGGAGTTAAGTCCTAGTTTTTAGTAAAAAAAAATTATCTAATGAACTTAAATAAAATAAAATTTTTCTTAAAACCAAGGAAACATTTCCTAACAGTACAATTTTAGATGATGTATGAACTAATTAGGAGGAAATTTTACTGTTTTCTTATAAAAATTCACTTATCAGTAGTAAAATTTGTCTATAGTTTAGAAATATTGACCAAATTTTAATTGAAATTTGTTTCTTAATTTCAAGGAAAATTTTATTAAATATTGGTAAAAAGTGTCTTTGGCGCCGTTTTCATTTCAAATTTTCCTCTAACTAAGTTAATTTTTTTTATTATAGTCAACAACAACCATATTACTACAGTGGTAGATCATGTGTATCGGCTCTTCATGATCTTGTTTTCAAAATGAGGAAAGGTCAAAAATACACGCTATGTGTTGGATTTTGAGCAGGCTTTTGACAACTCAACTCGGCTGAGAACATGTAGAGTAATTAGTTTTTATTAAATAGGTTCATTTTATATTATTTTAAAGACTGGTCACAGTTAAAAGTGACAAAGGGTGTTCTTAAGCGAAATTGGGTCATCCGATATCTCAATCTTTCTCCGGATAATAATTCCCTACAAGCGGTGCGGTTTTTCAAAACGGAGCCGGTTTTTGACTCTACTTGATGCTTACGAGGGCGCGAGCGAGCTGCTACTTAAAGCAAACAACCTCTGCTGTGTGTTTCGTGGTCGACTCACTTTTACTGGAGATTCAGACATTAGGTGTGCACATCCCGTCTTTGGTTTTTGCCACGTCTCCTAGAAAAGTTTGAAGGAAAATGCAAACTGAAAAATATTTATTATGAACACAAAGTAACACTAAAGTCTTTAGCTTTTAAAATAAGTCCTTAACTCGGCCCCAAGGACTGACTGACAGAAATAAAACATTTAAATTAAAAAAATGTTCAAGAATTAAGCTTAAGAAAATACAATTGTATTGAAGAATATATAAAAGTTTCTTAATACAAATTTATTCACTCTACTGTACTTAATAAATTTTCCAGACTGTTAATTTGTTTATGTTTTAATTAAAATTTTGTCACATTGATGTTCTTCATATTATTCATAGCCAGACCAACGTATTAAGAAAATCGTTGCACGTGTAGAAAATAATTGCTCAAATCAGCAGAAAAACAATTTTTAGAAGTGTGGGAATTCCAAAATTTCATATTTAACAGTAACATCCACAAAACAAAAAGCTAAAATGACAACTTTTTTGTAAGAAGATCCCAGAAAATTTAATTTTAAGTTTACTTTAAAACAAATAAGTAGACAAAACAAAAATTGTCTTCTTGAAATAAGTAAATTTGATTTTTTTTATATGTACAGTAAAATCCGCTCAAGATGAACTGCAAGGGACAAGACAAATTAGTTTGTAGTACGGTTTTTATTAACAGAGGTTAAATTTTTGCAATATTTAAAATTTCTAAAAATTAAAGACTGTGAAATTCTTTGATGATTGAATTTTCTAAATAAATTTTTTTAAAACGTTGTCGAATTAAAATTATCACATTAGAAATGGAAAATGGGACTTGTAGAAATTGTTAGTTTTAACGGAGGAGCGTTCGTCTTAAGGGAGTTCGTATCAGCAGATATTTTTTTAATACGAAAATTGATGCCTAAGCATTGGGACATTTAAATCCATACGTTTTAGACGAGTTTAACTGTGTATAATTGTAATATGAGTAAAGATGCTGGCGTTCTGGTTTAATAACGACTGAAGTGAAGAAAATCATTAAAGATGAATTGTTTGGTGTTAATTAACAATTACCAAAACTTCTACACTATAATATATATTTTAAAATTACTTCAATTTTCGTTATTTTTAATAATGTAATCATAGTATAATTACACTAGCTTACATAAAATTTTTTTGCGCTTGTAAGATTTTCAACTGGGGCGTTTTGACTAACTCCCTGTTTTAATAAGGCGAAGAGAATAATTTTGCTTTTGGTCCCACTACAAAATATCCACAATTTCTTAGGCGGAATTATTCCGTTCGCTTTATAAAAACAGGAATATGTTTGGAATACGTGTTTCTTGGTTAATAAGCTAACTGTTAAGGTACTTTTTTGAGTTTTCTCCAGTCCTAAAAATATGGTTTCCAAAGGGAGAGTCTTCCCCCCTTACTACCTGCCTAAACCGCTTTAAAAGAAGGAAGTGTCTCTATTAAGGGACTGACTTAACCCCATTCGCTAGAATCCTAAATTTTAAAATCTATGTTCCCTGTAGTATCGGACAATGAGAGATACTCTTTGAAAATTCCAATTAAAAAGAGAAAACAATGGGGTTAATAAGGGGAAAAAGGTGCGCCCTTAGTCGTCCATTCCAAACTTTTGGAGCTATTTTTAAAGTTTGTAGGCCGTTATTTCAGCATATTCTCTAAAAATATTTTTATGTGGAGGAGCAAATATGGGAATACTCTCCGCCTTAACTAACATTCTGTCGAAAATGCTACAATATGAAATTCAAAGCGTGTTTTCTAGGGTGTATGGGATAATTCACTGATATGCTAGTCTTTGCAATATCCAATAAAAATGTGTTAAAAATCGGGATCAATAGGGGGAAACCTTTTTCCCTCTTTCTGGCAACATAAGAATTCAGCGCCAAAAAAACTTCTTAGTTTTTGAGGCCAAGAACGAATCAAGCCAATTTCCGAAACTCAGTGAGAGCGTTCTACATCGATCGAATCGAATGGTAGTTGGATGGAGCAGGGTCTGGACTAAAAGGCGGGCGAGGTAAAGCTTTCCAACCACTATTGTCTAAATAGTTTTTAACCCGTCTTGCAACATGTGGCTGAGCGTTGTCATGATGGAATATTACGGCTTCATATCTGATCGCATATTCCAGGCTTCTTTCAACTCAGTGAGAGCGTTCTACATCGATCGAATCGAATGGTAGTTGGATGGAGCAGGGTCTGGACTAAAAGGCGGGCGAGGTTAAACTTTCCAACCACTATTGTCGAAATAGTTTTTAACTCGTCTTGCAACATGTGGCTGAGCGTTGTCATGATGGAATATTACGGCTTCATATCATTCGGCCAATCCTCACTTCAAACGAATCAATTGTGTTCGGTGCAGGTTCATTGTGATCGTCTTTCACGAGTTCAGTAGCTCATAATAGATGGTCCCACCAAATACAGAGCGTTACGTTGACGCCATGAACATTTAACTTTGTCGTTGATTTAGCTGCTTGGCCGGGCTTCACACACGATTTCTTGCACTTTCATTGCCAGTAATGATTCGACGCAAAAATTACATCTATTAATGGAGTTTAAGTAGCAATTCGGCTTCAACTCATGTGGTAGCCAATTTTCTTGCTTTTAGATAAATCCTACTGTTTGCCAAAGTTTTGAAATTCCTGCCTGAGTGACTTCCAATGATTTTGAAAGTTCCTTTTAGAGTTTGACAAGCATCTTTATTTAGTAGTACCTTCGTCTTCCGTGTCAAGATCACTAATTTTGAACCGCACAAAGCATCTCTCGTACGTTGAAGTCGATGGAAACTCTTCAGGATAAGCTTTGATGAGTAATCGATGTGCTTTATGTGAACTTTTTTCAAATTGAAGACGTAAAGAAAAACTTTCCGCAAATGATGCTTTGTTGGCACTTAATTCGACATTTTCGAAGAAAAAAAGAACCACTTTGTTGTTTAAACTTTTTTGTTCCATGACTTAGTGAGAATAAATGACACATGTTAACTAATGAACTAAGATTTGTTGCATAGTGTTGCATATGTATAAACCGGAATGTATGCAGGCGCGTGCAATATACAAATAAAGCCAACTGTTGACAAAGTTGTTTTTTTTTTTTATTTTTAATGAAAACTTGTTGTGTTGATATTTTTTGCTAACCACATTGTCCTTGTAGATAATTGGAGGGAAAAAATTACAATGTATCGGGTAATAAAAACCGTTTTTATTTGAAATGATGAAAATTGCGTAGGTTCGGAAAAAATAAAATAGAGGCAACATTGTTGACCATAAATGTTATTTTTTTTTTTTAACTATAGTGTTAAAAATGTTATTTATAAATATTTGACATGTAAAGAATGTGTAATGGACTTCAATTTTGTTGTGATAATTGTGGTGAAAGGAAGTTTCCTTACACTTTTAGAGATATTATGAAGACGGCACTAGATTCTTACAATACGGAACTTGTTATGTTTCACAGAAATGCTATTGCGCCTGTTACTCTGGACGATATGGAAATTGAACTTTATAGCAGAGTCAAGTATTATGGTTTAGTTCGGGACAGAAAGTTTTTTTAAATACACCATCCAATAACAGGCTAAAAAGGTAGCGATTACCTCAGATGGACATATCTAGCCCGCTCAGGCACATCAGGGCGCTTCTATCGCTATCCAAAGGGAAAATATTTGTTATGGTGGCGGGCACCTATGTGCGTGCCTCTCGATAATTCATGAATAAGGAGGAGGAATTTATTGAAAACTCTCCCTACTCGTATCTGGCGGTGGCGAGGAATATGATGCTCTCACTGGCGTACCTTTCTGACCTCAGTGATCTCTCGCACCTCTCAAGCTTCGTACGCAGCTCCAACTGGTTAAGCGGTGGATTCTGATTGGCAGTTATCCATGTGACTCATATCATCATACTACAGATCGCTACTACTTTGGTTACCTCTAACGAGTAGACTCGTTATGTCTTGAATTCTTTGGGTCCACAATTTGATTTATTAGCTTTTTTCAACTATTTATTCTTGACTTCAATTACTTTTTCTGAGCAAACTTTTAACAAAGTTTTCTTCAAATACACTAGGTCACAAATAACAAACTTTTGTCTGTTATTTGTTTCTAGCATACTTTTTCTCATGGATTTGGACCTACTGAACACGAAAATGAATTTTAAAAATTTTTCTGTCGATTGGTTTGCGAGATACAAATTTTTTAATTTTTTTTTTTTAATTTTTGGAGGTACACTTACTATTTTGAGCATATCTTTAGTCTTCTTTGACCTATTTTATCCTACTACTACTCAAATTAAAGACAATTGAGCCGTCTACAACTTATTCTCAGAAAATTTTCAAATCGGGTTAGTAGTTTTGATGTTGGCGGCTTAAAAAGGTTAAAAAACTGCGTTTTTTTAGTAAAAATGTGGCTGAAAAATTCATATAAAAATTCATATAAAATGTAAAACGCGATGTTAACAGCGATTTTAATTTTTTTACGTATAGCTGACACTTTTCCAAAGAAAATAAGCCCTTACTTAACAAAATCTGATGACAAATGGCCGACTTATTATTTTTTTGGTAAACGACCGAAATTCCGCTATTTCACGATTTTTTGATTTTCATTATTTGCACAGCTTACCTACCCAACGCAAACGAATAAATACATTTGAACTTAATTTAAAATAAACAAAGTAGTCTTCGTATATTTTTCTTTAATTTATTTACAGCACTACATGCTCATACATATTTAAACATAAGGAGACACGGTTATCAATTGCATTTCAAAACTGTCTGTGAAAGTGTAAAGAAGTTAATATTTAGAAAACGCAAGGAAGACAATGAGTAAAAGACTACGTGTGTTCGAGTGTTTGAACGATCCAGACAATTTCTGCAATGTTTGTGGCCAGTTTATAAAAAAAAATCACGCACACAAGTTTACTCCAGCAGTACAATTGCACTATTTGAATTATTTTGGTATTTCACCAAATATCACAGAACCATGGACACCTAAGTCGCTGTGTGATCTTTGCTATATAATCTTAACCAACTGGGCAGCTGGCGGAAGGTAAGAATTTTTATTTAAACACATTATACATAGCGAATATAGTAATTTATTTTAATTTTAGCCGCCATATGAAATTCGATACACCAATGATGTGGAAAAAGCCGCTATGCCATTCCACAGACTGTTATTTTTGCCTCACCACAAACAGTGGGGTAGGAAGATTTTTTAAATGGAACTACGCTCAAGTGGGATCGTTTGCGCTTCCAGTACCACATTCGCATGATGTGCCATATCCAGTGTGCCCTGGTGCATCTCTTCAAAAAGCAGAATCGTCAGAAGAAGAGTCTGAGTCAAATGCAAGCGAATTTGAGCCGGGTGCAAAGCGAAAATTACTGTCACAGGCCGAACTAAACGATTGGGTGCGCGATTTTGGTCTCACTAAGGAGAAATCCGAACTTTTTGCGTCTCGGATGATACAGTGTGGATTTGCGGCTTCAGAAGTGAAAGTATCAGCGTACAGAAACCGTCACAAGGAGTATGCAAAATTTTATACAAAGAAAGACCAAATATGTTTTTGCAGCGACATTTCAGGCTTGTTCCAAGAGCTTCACCAAATTCACAACCCCAACGAATGGAGGTTGTTTATTGACAGCAACAAAGAGAGCTTGAAGGCAGTTCTCTTACATAATGGGAATGAAAAGCCATCTGTTCCTATTGCTCATGCGGTTCATTCAAAGGAGAACTATGAAACTATGGACATTTTGCTGAAATGCATAGAGTATAGGAAATACAATTGGAAAATATGCGCCGACCTTAAAGTTGTGGCCATTCTGTGTGGACTCCAAGGAGGCTATACGCGACATTGCTGTTTTCTGTGCCTTTGGAATAGCCGCGCTGATGATCAGCATTATATAAAAAAAAAAATGGCCGGTACGAACGAAACCTGTAGTTGGAGAAGCGAATGTTCAGCGCAAACCACTAATAGAGAACCGTGAAAATATAATACTTCCGCCGCTGCACATAAAATTGGGTTTGATTAAAAATTTTGCCAAAAAATTAGACAAAGAAGGTGAAGCTTTTGCCTATTTACGGTCAATTTTCCCTTACCTTTCGCTGGCAAAAATTAAAGAAGGAGTCTTCGCAGGACCCGAGATAAAAAAAATGTTGAAAGATGAAAAATTCCCAAAGCTGTTATCACCCATCGAAGCCGCAGCATGGAATTCCTTCAGGCTTGTTGTGGAAAACTTTTTAGGAAACAACAAAAGCCCGAATTATAAGGACATAGTTGAGGATCTGGTAAAGAACTATGAAGCCATGGGAGTGCACATGTCACTTAAAATACACTTTCTGGATTCTCATTTGGATTTTTTCCCTGAGAATTTAGGAGACGTGAGCGACGAACACGGCGAGCGCTTTCATCAGGAATTGAAGGCTATGGAACGACGCTATCAGGGCAACTATGACACGGCTATTATGGGTGACTATATTTGGACCCTAATACGTGAGACCGATTGCAGCGAATACAAAAAACAAAGAAGAAGTCAGCAGTTTTTCCACATGGCATAAAATGTACACTTATATCTTTGTTTTTACTCATTTTTTTGTGCGTTGATTTGCTTAATTTAATTAGTTAGTTTAATTTCGTTAGTTTAGCTAATTGTGCGATACATTGAGCATGTAGTGCTGTAAATAAATTAAAAAATAATATACGAAGACTAATTTGTTTATTTTAAATTAAGTTCAAATGTATTTATTCGTTTGCGTTGGGTAGGTAAGCTGTGCAAATAATGAAAATCAAAAAATCGTGAAATAGCGGAATTTCGGTCGTTTACCAAAAAAATAATAAGTCGGCCATTTGTCATCAGATTTTGTTAAGTAAGGGCTTATTTTCTTTGGAAAAGTGTCAGCTATACGTAAAAAAATTAAAATCGCTGTTAACATCGCGTTTTACATTTTATATGAATTTTTATATGAATTTTTCAGCCACATTTTTACTAAAAAAACGCAGTTTTTTAACCTTTTTAAGCCGCCAACATCAAAACTACTAACCCGATTTGAAAATTTTCTGAGAATAAGTTGTAGACGGCTCAATTGTCTTTAATTTGAGTAGTAGTAGGATAAAATAGGTCAAAGAAGACTAAAGATATGCTCAAAATAGTAAGTGTACCTCCAAAAATTAAAAAAAAAAAAATTAAAAAATTTGTATCTCGCAAACCAATCGACAGAAAAATTTTTAAAATTCATTTTCGTGTTCAGTAGGTCCAAATCCATGAGAAAAAGTATGCTAGAACCAAATAACAAAATGGCTGTTGCCTAGTGATATTTGTGCTACTTCAAGGTCACATGGAAATAAAAATTAAAACGTAGTATGAAGTCACAAGGAAGCATTGGAATGATTAAGTATGTGCGTGGAAAATAAATAAAATTTAACATAAATATGTATTTATGTATGTAAAACTGCTTTTACATGTCTAACGTCTTAGAGATTCGTTGACTGATTGGCGCCCAACGTTAAGGCTCTAGGGTTTCAAACAAAAAAAATGCAAATTTATCTTTCCTGAAGAAATTGTTACGATCTGATAATTAAAAACTTTATTCTAAATCTTAAATTTGTGATTATTTTTTACAAAATGTTTATATATTTTTTTTTTACAAATTGTATGTTTTTTTCCACAAGGTGTTGTTGAATTTTTCGTATTAAATTAAAACAACAATATTGTTATACATAAATTGTACATCTGTTATGATTGCTTACACGCGCGAAAGCTACGTGTCATTTGTAGAAAACAAAAAATATTAAATATAAACGTACAGAAATCCAAAAAGGCACACATGTTTGGATTTAATAATAAAGGTGTTCAATGCGTTGACCGCCTTCAAACTTTAACTCGTAAAACAGTTGTTCAAAAGCGATTTGAAGTCCCTATATATACAACTTTTTGAATTATTTTTTGAATCTAAATTCTAAAAAAAATCATTTTTGTATTCAATATGTCAATTTTTTCTTCTTTACAGATTGAATGCCAGAATAATGCTGTCAACTTAATAATATGACGTGAGTACCCCTACTAATTTACATTTATTTTTTAATATATAAAATAAGAAATTAAAATCGAACAATAATTAACAATTAAGCTTAGCTATTTTAGCTGAATTCAATTCTGTTTAAAAAAAAATTTATATTCTTTTTATTTCTATTTTAAAAATTGTAAAATTTGTTGTTAATTAGAAGCTTAAGTTTTGTTTAATTAGAAGCTTAAGTTTTCAATTTAGATATTTATTTTCAGCTTAGTTGCTTACTTATATTTTGTTTTTACACATTTTACTACCTAGTGTACTTTTACTTCTTTAGTGCAATACAAATTTTCACAATTCAGCTGAGTCGAAATATATTCAGCTAATTAAAAAAACATTTTTGAGGATTTAAATAAATTTTCGAAAGTTTTAATGATAATTTTGGGCAGAAATTGTCAATTCAGCTAAGGAAAAATAACATTTGTATATCTGTATTTATGATCAAAAATGTTTAATTCAGCTAAGTAATTTTCAGCTGAATATTTTTTTTCAATTCAGCTAATGAAAGATAATATTAGTACATCTGTATTTATGATTAAAAGCATAAATGTTTAATTCAGCTAAGTAGTTTTCAGTTGATTTTTTTTTCGTTAGTTTCGTTAGCTACGTACTATTTGAAATAAATTCATATATTTATTCAAATTGGCGTGGCAGCCACCGATTTCGGTGGGTCTAAATTAAAGTTCATTTAGCTGCATAAAAAATGTCGTTATTTATAAAACAAAATTGAAAATTCAGCTGAATTTGTCTGCTTAAATAATATTTTTTGTATTTCGTTTTAAAAATTTCAAGTCGGATTTTTTTTAAGCTACATAAATATATGTAGATTAGTTAATAATGGGTTTAAAGGATTCAGTTTCCTTCTGCTGAATAACATATTTTTTATTATTTACCTTTTTTGTAACATAAATATTTGTAGCTTAGCAAAAAATTTTTTAAAAAATTTAATAATGAATCAAAAACAATTAATTTTCAGCGAAAAAAAAATTTTAAATTTTACACTTTCGTATACTAAGTTTGATGGAATTGCTTTATTCACTTGAAAAAAAATTTTAATTTGTTTTACAAACAACAATAAATTTCTAGTCAGCTAAACTTCTGCTAGCTGAATTAAATATTTTTTATATTTTAGCTGAAAAAATTGAGTTGAAACAAAAAATATTAATATTAAAATATTTGAAAGAAAATTTTAAATTTTTACACTTTCGTGTACTAAGTTTGATTGATTTGTTTTATTCAGCTGTAAAAAAATTCAAATTTGTTTTACAAACAACAATAAACTTCTATTCAGCTAAACTTCTGCTAGGTGAATTAAATATTTTTTATATTATAGTTGAAAAAATTGAGTTTAGCTACTACTATAAACCAAAATTCGTTATTTTAGCAGAACAAATAGAATATATTAAAGGGCTTAATTATTATTTCGATAATTCAGCTAATTCTTTTATACGTAATTTAGCTGTATACTTAAGTGTTAGCAGGTGTTGATAAACTTAGTTTCAAAAATGTCTATTCAGCTTGGTTTACCTTTGCTAAATTTAATAATTTTTGTATTCAGCTGATTGATTTTTCCTTCTTCATCTTATTTAAAACAAATATTTGTTATTCAGTTTCAAAAATGTACGTAATAAATTGTGGGAAAAAAACAATTTAAAAATAAAGTTTTACTTGGCTGAATTGCATTGTTCTTAAATTCAGCTAGAATATTAAGCATTTCAGCTTAGAATTTTAAGAAATCGCTCGGTTTTAAAAAAAGTACTTCAGTTATATTGTCTGTGCTTTGATACGAATGCATTTTATAATAATGTCCGCCTATCTACTTTTTAATTAATTACTTTTTAATAAATTCTTTTCATCAACTAACCACATTTCCAGTATAAAAACAATCAAATTCAAATATTTATTTGAATATTTACACAAAAAAAAATCCAAAAAAGTATATTTAAAAAAAAATAAACATGAATGTCAGGGAGAAAATTAAAAACAATTCAACCAACAATACTATTAATCCCAAATGGCACGTGGAAATAAGCAATCAGCCATGTTTACGATGTGCCATTCTTGTTCAGAATCAAATACCAAAATTTCCATTTAAAAAAAAGTAGATGAAAACTGTAGGAGTTGTTGCTAGCAGAAGGTAAACATTCAGGATGTTGTATTTTTATATGTATTTTGATTATGTGCTTTAACTGTCAAAGGACCCGTTTGCCATCGTTTTTTATTTCTCTTTTTCATTATTTTATAACAAGATTTACTTATACAATCCAAAGTTTTTATTTGTGGGTGTTTTATTATCACTGTATTTACACACACACACACACATTCATCAACAACAATATTTTCTTATTAGGCTGTTATATGTCTTTGTTAACCTTGACGAAGGAGACATTTGTATATATCGATTGAAATCTTCTTTTAATCCTCCCTATTTATATGTCTTGGTTTATTCAAGATGTGGTTTTATAGTTTTTTCTTTTCTAATTTTCTTTTTAATTTTCTTGAAAATTACATGAGGTGTAATAATGAAATTTTTACATATTTAATGAAAAAAAAAAACAAAATTGCAGAATTTAAAAAAGCAATCAAATTTAGATTGTTTATTCATCTAAACTTACTCAAAGAAGGCAGATCGAATACCTTTAAAATTGACAAATTTAAGTAGGTTTAAAAACATATTTTATATTTTTTTAATTAATGCATTATTTATATAATGTAGTGTACATTGTCTACATAAAGTCAACTATTAATTTATTACATTATTCTTGTTATTAAATGCTTTTAAAACATTAAAACTGTATATGGAACTTTCAAATGGATTTTTTACATTGTCTACATAATGTCAACAATTGCTATTGGCACGAATTTAATCTCAAATTGGTCTAGCACAATTAAAATTTATAGCAATTTAATTTTAAACAGAATTTAATATACTTTACATTGTTTACATTAAGTCGAAAATATGTAAAAAATGCAAAATTTTGTTTACAAATAGTTTAAGGTTTGAAATCATATTAGACTTAATTAATGAACTAAGTTTTAATATGATTTTTATATTACAATACATCGTTTACATCATGTAAACAATGCTTAAGCAAACCTAGAGAAAATTATTAAATACAGTATTCTTGTTTAAAAATGCTTATAAAACACTTCTGTTTATAAATCTCTTAAATAGATTTTTGTTGCATATTTTACATTGTCTACATAATGTCAACAATTGCTATTGGCACGAATTTAATCTCAAATTGGTCTAGCACAATTAAAATTTATAGCAATTTAATTTTAAACAGAATTTAATATACTTTACATTGTTTACATTAAGTCGAAAATATGTAAAAAATGCAAAATTTTGTTTACAAATAGTTTAAGGTTTGAAATCATATTAGACTTAATTAATGAACTAAGTTTTAATATGATTTTTATATTACAATACATCGTTTACATCATGTAAACAATGCTTAAGCAAACCTAGAGAAAATTCTTAAATACAGTATTCTTGTTTAAAAATGCTTATAAAACACTTCTGTTTATAAATCTCTTAAATAGATTTTTGTTGTATATTTTACATTGTCTACATAATGTCAACAATTGCTATTGTCACGAATTTAATTTCAAATTGGTCTAGAACAATTAAAATTTATAGCAATTTAATTTTAAACAGAATTTAATATATTTTACATTGTTTACATTAAGTCGAAAATATGTAAAAAATGCAAAATTTTGTTTACAAACAGTTTAAGGTTTGAAATCATATTAGACTAAATTAATGAACTAAGTTTTAATATGATTTTTATATTACAATACATTGTTTACATCATGTAAACAATGCTTAAGCAAACCTAGAGAAAATTCTTAAATACAGTATTCTTGTTTAAAAATGCTTATAAAACACTTCTGTTTATAAATCTCTTCAATAGATTTTTGTTGCATATTTTACATTGTCTACATAATGTCAACAATTACTATCGGCACGAATTTAATCTCAAATTGGTTTAGAAAAATTAAAATTTATAGCAATTTAATTTTAAACAGAATTTAATATACTTTACATTGTTTACATTGAGTCGAAAATATGTAAAAATTGTAAATTTTGTTTAAAAATAGTTAAAGGCTTGAAATCATATTAGACTAAATTAATGAACTAAGTTTTAATATGATTTTTATATTACAATACATTGTTTACATCATGTAAACAATGCTTAAGCAAACCTAGAGAAAATTCTTAAATACAGTATTCTTGTTTAAAAATGCTTATAAAACACTTCTGTTTATAAATCTCTTAAATAGATTTTTGTTGCATATTTTACATTGTCTACATAATGTCAACAATTGCTATTGGCACGAATTTAATCTCAAATTGGTCTAGAACAATTAAAATTTATAGCAATTTAATTTTAAACAGAATTTAATATACTTTACATTGTTTACATTGAGTCGAAAATATGTAAAAAAAGCATAATTTTGTTTTAAAATAGGTTAAGGTTTGAAATCATATTATACTAAATTAATGAACTAAGTTTTAATATATTTTTTAATACATTGTTTACATTATGTTAACAATACTTCAACAAACCTAGTGGAAATGCTTAAATAAAATGTTCTTTGTTAAAAATGCTTATAAAACACAACTTGTTTTTATATCTATTAAGCATATTTTTGGTTGTATATTTTACATTGTCTACATAATGTCAACAATTGCAATTGGCAAGAATGTAAGCAACAAATAGTTTAATATAACTAAAATTAATACAAATGCACATTTAAGCTAAGTAAATTTACATGATGTAAATATTTTTAGATTTACATATAATAAATTTTACAATTTAATCATCTTATTTGTTTTTAAACTATATGACAATTTGTACATTTTCTATAATAAAAAAAACAATTATTAGTAAGATTCTAAAATTTCATATTGAATCATTTTTATTTTTTTAATTAAAATAATTTTAAACAAAACATGTATACAAATTTCTGAGAATAAAAAAGTACCTGTAATACTTTGCACAAGTTTGAAAAATATTTTATTTTAAATACTAAATAAAGTTGCACATGCAACAATTTTAAATTGTATTTAATTTTTTTTGTTTTTTCAATTTAATTGTTTTTACAAAGAAAAAACTTTATCAAATCTTATAAAAATATTAGGAATGACTTAACTAAAAATATAAAAATAAAATATATTTCTCTATTAGAAAAAACAAATTAAAAAAATAATTGCCGCAATTAAAATTGTAATTGAGTTTGGACCAATCACAAAAATTGTAGTATCAACTTCTAGTTTAATTGATAGACTTCACTCATTTTTGTAGAAAAATAATATTGAGTTTTAATTCAAATACTAATTGATACAAATAAAATATCAACTGCATTTGTCACAATTATTAAATTTGTAATATCAATTAAATTAATTAATTAATTGTACAATTTTCGTGATAATATTGAATTAAAAATCAAAACATACACCAGAACCACCCAAATATTATTAAATATCAAACCCTCTTTTCATACAAATTCAAAAAAAAAAAAAACAAACAACAACAACTGCATTAAGAATACGTAGTCTGTCTACAAAACACAAACAATCTACACAACTCATTCTATATAACGCAAATACAAAATATACTTACACCAACAATTTTAACAATTTTCCTTAAATAATTTTCCATAGTCTACATAATGTCAGCAATAACTTTTAATGACTTATTAAACCACAAACAAATTGACTTTTTGTACATGTCGAATATGTAAAAGAATTTTTTATATTTTTTACATGCAATATCTGTATATATTTTTCAACGATTACATCACGTCAAATATATATAGAACAATTTGAATATATTTGTTGGTAGTTGGTATATTGAATTCACATAATTTACATTTTTTAGACAATGTCTACAATTAAATGTAAAAATATCAATTTAATTCAATTCTTCATAATACATTTTAAACATGTACAAATAAAATGCGCAATTTTTGAAAATTTCTACATTGTTGACATAGTGTCAACAATTGATCAATTCTATATAATACATTTTAAATAAATAAAATTTTGTAAAATACGCATTTTTAGTAACATTTTCAAACTTTTTACATTGTTTATATAGTGTCAACAATTAATCAATTCTTTTGAATACATTAAAAACAAATAATTTCTATGAAATACGCCTATTTATTTAAATTTCTACATTGTTTACATAGTGTCAACAATTGCTTAATTCTTTATAATACATTCAAAACAAAAAATTTTAAAATACGTCTTTTTTTCTAAAATTTTTACATTGCTTACATAGTGTTAACAATTAATAAATTATTTAAAATAGATTTTTATAAAATACGCTTTTCTGGTTTAATTTTTAAATTTTTTACATTGTTTACATAGTGTCAACAATGGACTAAATAATTAATTAGGTTTTATAAAATATGTCTCTTTATTAAAACATTAAAAAAAATATTAAATACGCCTTTTTAGTACAATTTTTACATTGTTTTCATAGTGTCAACAATTAAAACATTACACTAGGTCACAAATAACAAACTTTTGTCTGTTATTTGTTTCTAGCATACTTTTTCTCATGGATTTGGACCTACTGAACACGAAAATGAATTTTAAAAATTTTTCTGTCGATTGGTTTGCGAGATACAAATTTTTTAATTTTTTTTTTTTAATTTTTGGAGGTACACTTACTATTTTGAGCATATCTTTAGTCTTCTTTGACCTATTTTATCCTACTACTACTCAAATTAAAGACAATTGAGCCGTCTACAACTTATTCTCAGAAAATTTTCAAATCGGGTTAGTAGTTTTGATGTTGGCGGCTTAAAAAGGTTAAAAAACTGCGTTTTTTTTAGTAAAAATGTGGCTGAAAAATTCATATAAAAATTCATATAAAATGTAAAACGCGATGTTAACAGCGATTTTAATTTTTTTACGTATAGCTGACACTTTTCCAAAGAAAATAAGCCCTTACTTAACAAAATCTGATGACAAATGGCCGACTTATTATTTTTTTGGTAAACGACCGAAATTCCGCTATTTCACGATTTTTTGATTTTCATTATTTGCACAGCTTACCTACCCAACGCAAACGAATAAATACATTTGAACTTAATTTAAAATAAACAAAGTAGTCTTCGTATATTTTTTTTTAATTTATTTACAGCACTACATGCTCATACATATTTAAACATAAGGAGACACGGTTATCAATTGCATTTCAAAACTGTCTGTGAAAGTGTAAAGAAGTTAATATTTAGAAAACGCAAGGAAGACAATGAGTAAAAGACTACGTGTGTTCGAGTGTTTGAACGATCCAGACAATTTCTGCAATGTTTGTGGCCAGTTTATAAAAAAAAATCACGCACACAAGTTTACTCCAGCAGTACAATTGCACTATTTGAATTATTTTGGTATTTCACCAAATATCACAGAACCATGGACACCTAAGTCGCTGTGTGATCTTTGCTATATAATCTTAACCAACTGGGCAGCTGGCGGAAGGTAAGAATTTTTATTTAAACACATTATACATAGCGAATATAGTAATTTATTTTAATTTTAGCCGCCATATGAAATTCGATACACCAATGATGTGGAAAAAGCCGCTATGCCATTCCACAGACTGTTATTTTTGCCTCACCACAAACAGTGGGGTAGGAAGATTTTTTAAATGGAACTACGCTCAAGTGGGATCGTTTGCGCTTCCAGTACCACATTCGCATGATGTGCCATATCCAGTGTGCCCTGGTGCATCTCTTCAAAAAGCAGAATCGTCAGAAGAAGAGTCTGAGTCAAATGCAAGCGAATTTGAGCCGGGTGCAAAGCGAAAATTACTGTCACAGGCCGAACTAAACGATTGGGTGCGCGATTTTGGTCTCACTAAGGAGAAATCCGAACTTTTTGCGTCTCGGATGATACAGTGTGGATTTGCGGCTTCAGAAGTGAAAGTATCAGCGTACAGAAACCGTCACAAGGAGTATGCAAAATTTTATACAAAGAAAGACCAAATATGTTTTTGCAGCGACATTTCAGGCTTGTTCCAAGAGCTTCACCAAATTCACAACCCCAACGAATGGAGGTTGTTTATTGACAGCAACAAAGAGAGCTTGAAGGCAGTTCTCTTACATAATGGGAATGAAAAGCCATCTGTTCCTATTGCTCATGCGGTCCATTCAAAGGAGAACTATGAAACTATGGACATTTTGCTGAAATGCATAGAGTATAGGAAATACAATTGGAAAATATGCGCCGACCTTAAAGTTGTGGCCATTCTGTGTGGACTCCAAGGAGGCTATACGCGACATTGCTGTTTTCTGTGCCTTTGGAATAGCCGCGCTGATGATCAGCATTATATAAAAAAAAAATGGCCGGTACGAACGAAACCTGTAGTTGGAGAAGCGAATGTTCAGCGCAAACCACTAATAGAGAACCGTGAAAATATAATACTTCCGCCGCTGCACATAAAATTGGGTTTGATTAAAAATTTTGCCAAAAAATTAGACAAAGAAGGTGAAGCTTTTGCCTATTTACGGTCAATTTTCCCTTACCTTTCGCTGGCAAAAATTAAAGAAGGAGTCTTCGCAGGACCCGAGATAAAAAAAATGTTGAAAGATGAAAAATTCCCAAAGCTGTTATCACCCATCGAAGCCGCAGCATGGAATTCCTTCAGGCTTGTTGTGGAAAACTTTTTAGGAAACAACAAAAGCCCGAATTATAAGGACATAGTTGAGGATCTGGTAAAGAACTATGAAGCCATGGGAGTGCACATGTCACTTAAAATACACTTTCTGGATTCTCATTTGGATTTTTTCCCTGAGAATTTAGGAGACGTGAGCGACGAACACGGCGAGCGCTTTCATCAGGAATTGAAGGCTATGGAACGACGCTATCAGGGCAACTATGACACGGCTATTATGGGTGACTATATTTGGACCCTAATACGTGAGACCGATTGCAGCGAATACAAAAAACAAAGAAGAAGTCAGCAGTTTTTCCACATGGCATAAAATGTACACTTATATCTTTGTTTTTACTCATTTTTTTGTGCGTTGATTTGCTTAATTTAATTAGTTAGTTTAATTTCGTTAGTTTAGCTAATTGTGCGATACATTGAGCATGTAGTGCTGTAAATAAATTAAAAAATAATATACGAAGACTAATTTGTTTATTTTAAATTAAGTTCAAATGTATTTATTCGTTTGCGTTGGGTAGGTAAGCTGTGCAAATAATGAAAATCAAAAAATCGTGAAATAGCGGAATTTCGGTCGTTTACCAAAAAAATAATAAGTCGGCCATTTGTCATCAGATTTTGTTAAGTAAGGGCTTATTTTCTTTGGAAAAGTGTCAGCTATACGTAAAAAAATTAAAATCGCTGTTAACATCGCGTTTTACATTTTATATGAATTTTTATATGAATTTTTCAGCCACATTTTTACTAAAAAAACGCAGTTTTTTAACCTTTTTAAGCCGCCAACATCAAAACTACTAACCCGATTTGAAAATTTTCTGAGAATAAGTTGTAGACGGCTCAATTGTCTTTAATTTGAGTAGTAGTAGGATAAAATAGGTCAAAGAAGACTAAAGATATGCTCAAAATAGTAAGTGTACCTCCAAAAATTAAAAAAAAAAAATTAAAAAATTTGTATCTCGCAAACCAATCGACAGAAAAATTTTTAAAATTCATTTTCGTGTTCAGTAGGTCCAAATCCATGAGAAAAAGTATGCTAGAACCAAATAACAAAATGGCTGTTGCCTAGTGTTATTTATAATAGATTTGAAACAAATACAATTTTATAAAATACGCCTTTCTAGTCAAAATTTTTTTATATTGTTTACATAGTGTAAACAATGGATTAATTCTTTATAATACATTTATAACAATTAAAATCTTACAAAATACGCCTGTTTAGTAAAAGTTTTTAAATTTTCTACATTGTTTACATAGGTCAATAATTGATTAATTTTTTATAATTTATTTAAAACATATAAATTTATTAAATACGCCTTTTTAGTAAAATTTTTACATTGTTTACATAGGTGTCAACAGTTAATACATTTTATAAAGGGTGTCCCAAGAAGAACGCAATTTTTAAATTTTAAATAAAACACAGATATTTAAAAAAAAATCGTTAAACTTTATTATATCGTAAAGTAGACAGAATGAGGTTATGTATGGAACAATATATCGTGCAGATGGCCGCCGCGGCTTTGCTGTCATGCACGCGATCTTTTAATGAAATTTTCAACGACCGTTTTGCATGAATGCTGTGGTATTTCATTAATGCAGCGTCTAATTTCCTCTTTTAAGGCTTGAGTCGTCCTCGCCTTATTCGTGTAAACCATCGACTTCAAAAAACCCCAAAGAAAAAAATCTAATGGTGTTAAATCGCACGATCTAGGCGGCCAATTCTGATCTCCAAAACGCGAAATAACACCACCGGGAAATGACTGATGCAGCAATTGAATTGTTTCTCTGGCTGTATGACATGTGGCGCCGTCTTGTTGGAACCACATGCCCTCCACATTAATTTCTTCAATTCTAGGCAAGAAAAAACTGGTTATCATTTCACGATACCGAACACCATTGACTGTTTGCGCTTGACCTGCCTCATTTTCATAAAAAAAAGGTCCAATGATTCCTCCAGCCCAAAAACCACACCACACAGTCCACGTTGAGGATGCATTTGCTTCTCGTGAATCACTCGAGGATTTTCCTCACCCCAAATGCGACAATTCTGCCAATTGACGAAGCCATCAAGATGAAAATGGGCCTCGTCACTGAAGATGATTTTATCGGCAAAATCAGCATTTTCATGTTGTCTCTCCAATACCCAATTAACGAACTCCCTCCGCTGTCCATGGTCAGCTGGCTTCAAGTTCTGAGTCAATTGAACTTTGTATGCATGAAGATGCAAATCTTTCGTCAAAATTCGCTGCAAAGTGGATTTGGAGACACCAATTTGCTGAGCTCGGTGTCGAATTGAGGTGGATGGAGTTTGAGCGACATCATTACGTACAGCTGCGACATTTTCGGTCGAACGACCTGGTCGATGGCGCGTTGTTGTCTTTACATCACTAACAGACCCAGTTTCGGCAAATTTATCCATTAACCTCTTTACAGTTGACTCTTTTGGAGCATTATTGTGACCCCAAATTGATCGCAATTTGCGAACTGTAGCCGCAAAACTTTCACCATTTTGGCAAAACAATTTCACAATGAGAATGCGTTGTTCATTCGTGTAGCGCTCCATTTTTACAAACCTCGTACCTTCTACTAGCAAACAATAACAATTGTTCAAATGTCAAACAATGACACTTCGAATGTTGCCATATTTAAAAATTGCGTTCTTCTTGGGACACCCTTTATAATAGATTTTAAACTTTTTTACTTTGTTTATTTTAATTTTTTTTTACTTTGTTTACATAGGGCCAACAATTTATTAATTCCTTATAACACATTTAAAACAATTAAAATCTTATAAAATACACCTTTTAGTAAAATTTTTAAATTTTTTACATGGTTTACATAGTGTCAATAATTGATAAATAAAATAAAACATACTCCTTTTTAGTAAAATCTACATTTTTTACATTGTTTAAATATTGTCAACAATGGATTAATTCTCTATAATACATTTAAATCTTATAAAATACGCCTCCTTATTACAATTTTTTACATTGTTTACATTGTGTCAACAATTAATAAATTATTTATAATAAATTTTAAACAAATAAAATTTTATAAAATACGTCTTTTTACAAATACATTTAAAAGAAATAAAAATTTATTTAATACGACTTTTTAGTACAATTTTTACATTATTTAGATTGTGTCAACAATTAATAAATTCTATACAATAGATTTTAAACAAATACAATTTTATACAATACGCCTTTTTAGCATTTTTTTTTAATATTTACATTGCTTACATAGTGTCAACAATTGATCAATACTTTTTAATGCATTTAAATCAAATAATATCATATAAAATACGCCTTTTTAGTAAAATATTTTAAATTTTTTATATTGTTTACATAGTGTCAACAATAGGTTAATTCGTTATAATAGATTTATAACATACAAATTTATAAAATACGCATTTTTAGTAAAATGTTTACATTGTTTACTTAGGTGTCAACAATTAATTAAGTTTTTATAATAGATTTTGAACAAATACAATTTTATAAAATACGCCTTTTAGTTACATTTTTAATTTTTTTACATGGTTTACATAGTGTCAACAATTGATAAATAAAATAAAACATATTCCTTTTTAGTAAAATCTACATTTTTTACATTGTTTACATAGTGTCAACAATGAATTAATTCTTTATAATACATTTAAAACAAATAAAATCTTATAAAATACGCATTTTTTGTAAAATCTTTACACTTTTTACACATTGAATGTGTCTCTTCTCCATAGGACATAAGTTTTTCCCCGTGTATTTTTTCGTGTCTTCAATACCAACAAACACCATTAAATTAACAACTGTTTGGAGATGACGAAGTGAATATTTTGGCCTTTCAGGCCAAGGGGCCCAAGATGTTTAATGCATTAACGCATGTTATATTATACTCATATTATTTCTTATATAAATATTTATAATTATATTTAGTTTAGATAAAGCTAAGTCCAGTCATAACTATTGTGAATTATTAGAAATGGTAATGAATTGTATCCATCTCTGAAATGTAACAGATTACCCACTATTTTTATATATTTCTAAGTATGACATTTAGTGTCTTCCCTTCTGCTCTGCCACCATCTTCTTTTTTATTGCAAGAACCGAGTCTTCTTGGCTCATTAATTTATACGAGCTTCTCTTTTTCACTAACGACACCAGCAGCAGAAAGGAAGTCATCTCGACTTTAGTAAAAGTAAGTTTTATAACGATTTAAAATAATCGTGTTTCATTTATCCCGAATGATAAACAAGTATTTGGGAATTTATTCGCTAATTCCATTCGAGTAGGTATTGCCTCCGTACTCTATTAATTTCCTATCCTCACAGGAAGTCTAAGCATTATAACGATAAGCGTTACATCTCGTAACTAAATTTTCACTGTTGCACTTCTCGCAACTCCTTATAAAAGTTATACTTTTTCATAACTTTGTTTAAATATAATAATTTTACTGCGTAACATTTGGTTTCTTTTTAAAAATATATTCTGTAAATATTAAAGTTTTATAATTTATGCAAGAAGTGTCTTATAAAGAAAACTATAATATTTACATAAAATTTTGGGGGATTGGAAACGTAATTAATTTCCGGATTACAGAAATACTAAATAAGTGTATTACATTGTTGTTTTAATAATAAATTATTTAGAAAACATGGTTTATACAAAAATATATTATTTTTTTTTTATTTTTCTCTACTTTTTTTTTCTTCCAAAAATATTAAACAAAATACGTCCAAAAAAAGAATGAAATAACTGAAAAAAACCCATTTAAGGCAATTAACAATGAAAATTTATTCGAGTGAAAAAAAATTCTGCGTAGCGACAAAAAATTACAGAACTTTAGGTATATAATGTAAAACCTACGCAGTTAGCTATGAAAAAAAATTTCAAGGACACTAAAAGCATAAATTTGTATACACATGTACAACCAAAAAACCAAAATTTAAGCAAACATTTTTGGTACACAGTAAAACCTCCGAATGGCAAGAAACTTTTAATGAAGAATTTTGGAGAAAAACTTTCAATATTTCTGTAGACTTTTTTTGTCCTTATTTTGAAAAAATATTTTTTTTTTCATAAATTTCTTCAAAAATATATAGCAACTCAAAAACTTGGCTTACACTTTAATTTATTAAACTTTAATTGACCTTTTCCCAGTACGCGTTAGAGAGCTTAATTTTGATTCAAATTACAAAAAAAAAGTGTATTGTTCTACCTAAAGTTCTTTTAAAAATTCAATATGAAATACTTAGTCCGTGACTTTTTGAATGAAACATAGTTTTTTTTTGCAAAAAAAAATATTTCTCCAATTTTTGTATGCCTTCCAAAAAAAAGGATTTTTCGAGGACCATAAAATAGGCATTTGTTTGATCAATAATTTCATCGTTGGAGCTAAATCTCTTTCCACCGAGCCATTTTGGAAATAGTCACTGGGCGTTAAATCCGGAGAATATGGCGGATGAGGGACCAATTCTTAGCCCAATTCATGGAATTTTGCATTGAGACTACACACGTGTGCACCCGTGCATTATGGTCAATTGAGAGCAAACACGGCACTCATCTTGCAGACAGCTTTCTTAAAACCAACTTGAAACCACGCTGCCATATGAAATGCCTATGGCATCAACAATCTCACGCACTTTTACTCTTCGATCGGATTTTTCGACATTTTCGGGTGTATTGACCTCAATTGGCCGTCCAGAACGTTCAGCGTCATTTCTACTTGGGCGACCACAACGACAGTCAGTAAACCACTTTTTTCACCATTGAAATCGATGGCGCAGAGTCCCCATAGTATTTATCAAGCTTTTCCTTGGTTTGATTGGCGGTTTTTTTCGCAAAAATCAATTTTTAATGAGCACTCGAAATTCACTTTTTTCCATTTCAAAAAAAAAAAAAAAAATCCACGAGGTTGTATGTTTTGAACAGCTGTTAAACGCAAAGATGTGACGGAACTTGCTCAAAATTTAACAGATGGTACTTGATGGGAGCAGTGTTGCATTTGATATAACTACAAGGGAAGTTCGAAAAGTCATGGACTTATTGATCCGCCTTCGTGTTTAGAAGGTAGGGTAAAAACTTTCATAAAACTATCAAGTTAAAAGTGAAAATTAGTTTCGTTTTTAACGGTTTTAGTTTATTTGCGCTTATAAAATTTGTTGTCATTAATTGAGAAAAATTTTGTCCCACAAATGGGCGCAGCCGGTGTCTTTTCACAGTCCATCGACTTTTTCGAAAAAAATAAGCTCCAATCATCCTTTTCGATGTAACTGGACACCAAACGCCGACTTTGGCACACGCTGTAATGGTGATTTAAAAAAAATATTGCGTAGTCGCTGAGATTAATATGAGCCTCGCCGCTTATGATCAATTTCAATGGTAAATCATCTACTTGATCATTGAGTTCCAAAATCTTACAGCCTAGGCGTATAGCGATTAATTGTTATGTACTATAAATTGTGCACATGTCTGCTTTACGAATGTCAAAACCAAAGTGACACAGAACGCCATTTGCAAGAATGGCATCACTTTTCAACAGGGTGATACTTATTACCCCGCCTTAGACAATGTGACTGTAGTCTGAATTTAATAGAATATAATTTTGGAACTACTTCCAATTTTATTCTGAAAATTTAGTATGATATTTTTAAGTAGAAGCAATAACAATTTATGAAAAAAATTTAAAATATTATATATTTTTTTTTAATCAATTTTCATTTGTCCAGTCAATGTTAAAATAAATATTCAATTAAAATTTTAATTAAATATTTTACGTTTCAATAACAATTAATTTTTTTAATTAGATTAATTAAAAATTTTATTAAATATTTAAACAGATTCATCGTAATATTTTAATTGAGAAAAATTGTTATTTTTAGTTATTACTGCCATCATCTTTGTGATAGTCAAATAAATCAATTAAATTAGTAATTAATTCAAGCAAAATTTGTAGTGGAAACTAGTTTTTTTCACTCTGTACAACGAGATAGCTGCTGGTCATTATAAGTAGTTTTCACTGTAATTCATTTAGACTTTTGCGAAAAATACTGTGTAAATGTATGAGTAAGTACATAACTAAATTACTGTAATAAATAGTCTTGAATAGTGTTATCTCAGTACGCGCGTCATATACGCATAGTTTCAGGGTTAATGACCAGTTATTTATGTAGTTGTTGTTAGTATAGTTAAAAGCATGTGTAAAAAAGAAAGAGAGAGAGAGAGCGAAAGATTCAATATATTTGTGGGGTATTAGAGGGGCGATAGGGGCAGGAGAACATATACATATACTAAACTTAGGCAAATTTTGTTGTTGATTTTGTGTTATAAACTTTTCCATGAATTATGGTGCTTTCTAAATGTTCTTGTTGCTGTTGCTGTTGTTGTTTTATTGTTGTGGTTTTGAGTATTTTATTTTGAGAATTGTTTTAACAGCAAAATTGGCGCGTGTTTTTGCCCCCTTTCTTTATGAATAAGTTAGACCTCTAATGTACGAGGCTGCTTTTAAACACTGTTAACCTTTTAAGTTGTATTTTTAAAATTTACAATTCCGAATTAAAGAATTAAAATTAAAACTAGTAAATTGCTACATTTTTAGTTCAAAAAATTTTCTTGTACAGATAATAAAAACAGCCAAAATCGGAGTCATAATTTTGTAAAATTCTAAAAAAAAAAAAAAATATGTTGGATGAAACTAAATTTCGATGATATTACTTAAATACAAAACCTTACTGAAAGACGTTGATAATGAACCAGAGATTAGGATTGAGTCTCTACTTTAAAAATAAATTATGTTTCAAGAACACAAGAGATACCGGCAGAGTACGTTTAAAGGTTACCGTCTGAACTCAGAAAGTATTTAAGCATATTTTACTAAAATTTGCAAGAATGAATTTACTTTATGTGTATGTCTAAAGTTCAGAATTTCCGAAAAGCTAAAATCATCATAACTTCTTTATAGAAGTGCAGCAATAAAATTTCTATATTTGTTATATCAAATATATTGGTGAAAAATATTTCGATTTTCTTCCAGTATTGATTTGTCAATTTTTTTTTTTTTTTAATAACCTTTTTATTTGTTTTTCGGTTCAAGCACATGGTTTGAATTACAAAGAAAGGGATACGTACCTTAAAGGGTTAAATTACAATTTATGTTTCATTAAATTCAATTCTTATTCCCTAAAAATGTGTTTTCCCCACAAACATATGTTTGTTTTATCGTAACTGCTGTAAGAAAAATTTGCGAGAAATCGAAAAAAACTTTTAGAAGAAAAATACTTTTTTAAGTAACGCAAAAGGAAGAGTTGTTTAATTTTAAAATCGGTCAGAGTCTACTGTCAATTTTGTAACACATTTGGTTCTGTGGAAAACCTCTAAAATTTTAAGAACAGTTTTGTATACGAAAAACTTGTTTAATTTCCATGAAGTTTTCCAATTAAAAGCCAATACATTCTAAAAACTTTTTCCTTTAAGTTCTAAAAACATTGTTCTATTGTAAAACCTTTAGATTTCTGGATTTTTCGGCTGAATAATTTTAAATTTCTTTTGTAGTAACCCTGTTAAAATTCCACAAAAGTTTGCGTACGAAATTTTAATTGATCAAAATGTGTTCAGAAATGTTATAATTAAATTTCTATGGAATATTTTTTTTTTGTGGATCTGAGTGTATTGACAAGAAAATCGCTCATATAGTTTACGGAGATTACATTTAAACATGGGGTGATGGGATTCAAGTCAAAATTATAATTGTTTCTTGGCAAATTATTTGGCATATGAATTGCAACACAAGGCATGACTTTCTGAACTTTTTCCGATGTTTCTTATGCCTAATGAGGCCCTGTATCGAATTCGGTAGAAAGTATAGACTAATCATTCCGAGTAGGAATGACTGGGACAAACTAACTGGACTACGTGGCGATTATTCTGATGCTTTTTATACTGATGGTTCTAGTACTTTCAACGGTATTGTATCTAAATTATATCTGAATGATGTGTACAAGATCTATTAAATGTTAACAGTCTTGCAGACTGAAATTATTGCTATTTTGGATATGACGAACTGATAAATCGATTCTGGAGGGAGGCACACGTTATTGTTGTCTGAAGTGATTGTCAGGCTGCACTTAAGGCACTTGTATCTCTAATCACTTTATTCAGGATTTCTCAAGAGTGCAGACGCATGCTGAATGACGTTCTATGGCTTTATGGATACCCGGTCTGTTGTGGATATTCCGAGCAATGAAATGGCCGTCTCTTTTGCAAACATTGGAACCGCAGCTGGGTATTAGCTTGTCATGGTAAGAACGTGGGATCCATTCATATTAGAAATTTGTTTTTATTGTGAGGTGGTACGAAATGTTTTATAAGAAAATCGGATGGGACTGTGGCACTATACAAACTCATTTTTAGAAAAGCCGACTTCCGTAGACATACTGGACTGATAACGGGACATAATTCTTGTGCCCGTTATATGTTGAGAACCAATGACCCATTGTGTGCATCATGTCTGGGGGAAGAGGTTACGACAGCACATTTTGTCTGTTATTGTTCAGCATTCTCCAGAACCAAACTCAGCATTTTATTGATGTCTTGTTCATGGATTCTGTTTATACACTACCGCTATCTGTTTTTCTTAAGTCTAAAAGATAGACTCTGACCTTTGACTCCCCTATTTTTCTCTAATTTTTTTAGGGTATCGTGTAATCAAAAAGATAAACCAGTTGGGTTCATGCCCTGTTCTTTAACAATGTTTCTCATCACCACAAAAAAAGATATTCTCTCAAAATCTTCTTCTCTCAAATGCTTGCTGGGTTCCTTTACGTATATTTGCTAGTGCGCGTGTATGTTTATACTTGTTAATTTTTTTTGTTTTAGTCTAATCAGTTAACCTTGAAATATTTTGTTTATTCCTGCCTACTAGATGGTTATTGTTTTCATTATGTTTTGTTTCTTTTATTGCCTGCCACTTCAAATATTTCTTATTCTTTGTTACTTTTCTAATCATATGATTATTTGAAAAAAAAATAAGTTAAGAAAGTGAACATAACCTCAAATTGTTTACTTCAAGGATAATGGTAATTTTATATTAAAATTTTAATTCTTAACACGTTCGCTGCCATGTGACCCACCGGTGGTTCACAAGAATTTTTTCCTAAAGGCCATGTGCACCACCGGTGGGTCACACGCTACCTCATATTATTAAACAGTTTTCAGTGCGGCCTGTGAAGCAAACACTTTTTTCTCTTCATTGGCACCTACCTGAAAGCTTTATCTTTGTTATACAAAAAAAATTAATTGATTTGAGACACTATTTTAGAAGTTATTTCAATTTTATTTTATTCAAAAAAAAGTATAATAAAAATTATTTCATGGCTTTAAAACTTAAAAAAACATTTCATTTTCATTGAAAAATAAAACAATATTATTTTTACTGATGTTTGGTAAAACATTCCAAGCAAAATGCAGGACTGCCTTCACAATCACTGCAAAAGGTTGATACTTTCTTTGCCTTTTTCGCAGCAACGCTCCTTCCTTCAATTTTGGCTAAGTTCTCATAACAACTCAAACATCGCTTTCTTGTTTTTCTGTTTGTACTGTCTCTTGTTTCGAATTCTTTCAATTTGTGTTTAATTGGATTTGAAGTTGACGGCTGCTGGTCAAGTTTTATATCGCAAAGAGCTTCACAAATGGATTGCCTGAACTCGAGGATCGTCATATTTTTAGTACTTTTATAAATTACTAAGGCGTTCACAACTGCTGTTGAAAGCAGATATTCGAACGCAATTTTGTGGTACCATCTAATGGTTTTCCTCAATGGGGTGAAATAACAAGCCATTTGGTCGGATATGTCGATACCTTGTTTTGCATGATTGTAATCTATAATTACCTTTAGCTTAGTTATTTCCTCCCCTTGTCTTGTTTTTTTTCCTGTTGGAGCTTGCTCTAGACCATGCTTTGTGCTAAGCATCAGTACTTCACGCTTGTCCTTCCATTTCGATATAACAATAGAAGAATTTTCACGCCCAATGATTTCAGATCTTTTTAGCTTAGCCATGGTTACTTCTTTGGGATTTCCTATTCGGTTTTTTCGTAGGGTTCCAATAAGGTGAGTTTTTCGAGCAAGGAGCATTTTAGCTAAAGAAACCGAAGTGTAGAAGTTGTCAGTTGCTAAAGTTCTTCCGTGGTCTAGGTATTTTTCTGCTAGATCGAGAACAATTTGTGTACTGTGTGATGTTGTCGTTGTAGGCTGACCCCTTTGGTGAAGACTTTCATTTTTTCCTGCGTAAACGGAACTTGTGTACGTGTAGCCGCTCGGATCGCAAAGTTTGTACACTTTGACTCCATATTTGTGGGATTTCCCAGGATTATACTGCCTAAATTGCAGTCTTCCTCGCCAAGGAATCATTGACTCGTCAACTGCCAATACTTCACCCGGGCGTCTAGCATTTACGAAATTGTGTTCTAGCATTGCCAACAATCCACTCACTTTTCCTAAGCGATCACTTCCAACCAAAGAATTGTCGGAAAAATGGATAAATTTCAAAATCAACTGAAATCTATTTCTCGACATCACTTGCGGAACGAATGAATTTTTGTAGAATTGGTCAGTCCTCCAGTAGTGGGAAATAGATGGATATTTTACGATTCCCATATATAGCACTAATCCCAAAAACTTTTTTATTTCGGCTACTGTTGTACCTACCCATTCCTTTGTACGAGACTTTCGTGTGATCGTATTGTTTTGTAAAAAGTTGTTGGCATTTAAATTTGTTTGATTCACAATGAGATCAAATATTTCCTCAGTGACCATTATCCTAAATGCATCAATGGGACGGAACGTTGATTGCCCTCTTTCGATACCAAATGTTGGAGCTTCGTCAAAAACAAAGGTATTCAAAGATGTTCCACTTACAGGGGTCCACAGGTTTGCTGAACTGAGGGGCACATCAGGTGCATCTGGAATATCTTCTTCAACTGCCGAAGGTTCTGAGTCTCTTGAAAAGTCAGATCCACTTGATTCAACTTCGGATGGAACGTAATCCTCTGAGTCCGATCCCTCAAAATCGACTTCATCAGTGTCGGAGCCTTCGTCCCTATCTCGGTTTCCATAAAAAATGGTTGTATTTATTCCAGAATTGTTGTTTGCCATTATGATTTTCTATTATTTATTCCTGAAATGTGAATGATTAGATCCAAATATATAAGTACCTCGAAAATATTACTGTGACCACCGGTGGGTCACGTGGCACCATGTGCTCTTCTGTAACACTTGAGTGCCGCGTGACCCACCGGTGGTCACACTCTAAAAACACATAAAAAACAACACAAACGTAAAACTGAAGACACAGAACGGTTCACTTACACTTAACATACACTTTTAAACAAAAAAACACTTTTGGCACACTGGTAACTTTTTTTATAATATATGGCGGCAGCGAACGTGTTAACAATTTGAGAGACTAGCATTTTTTTATATATATATTCTTTAAAAAGAAATTTCTGTAAGGGACAGCTTAAATTTTTTCTATCTCCATCTCTTTCCAAGCGTAGCATGTTTTAGGATAATCGTCTTTAAATGAAAGTACCCCAACCTAATCACTTCGATTTTGATGAAATTTGAATATGTGATAGAACAAAAGTAATAGAAGAACAATATCTTTTACTTTCTCGGCCACCTCTTGCATAGATCCATGGAACTAGGGGATGAAATAGAGCACAGAAACTCACGACATTTTTGGATACTAATTTTTTTTGTGTGGCAGCATTTCAGAAAGTTTGAAAGTCTATATAAAAACTGCTTTAAAATGATGAGGAAGTTTGTTAAGTTGTTCCAAAAAGTATCAAAAAATTGTTTAGGCAAAAAATTTTTAACATTTAAAATAGCTGAAGTATCAAAAAAATATGTGCATTTTCAAGCCATAACAGTATATTTCTCCATATAAAATACCCAAAATTTTTACAGTAGTGTTTTGATTTGAAGTACTTTCCTTGTCAGCGGTTAGGGACTTGAAATAGAATACGCCGAAACAAATCTACTTTATTAGGGTTTGTTTGTTTACATCTCCAGTAAAAAAAAAATATTAAATTTCACATCACAGCGGGGGTTTATATGATGCGATTTTCTTTAAATATGGAGGAATGATTTTTCCCCCTTTTGCACATTTTTATGGTGGCATTTATGTAAAAAATTACAAGGAATATGGTTTTGTGTAACATTTTAACCCTTTAACTCCTCAATGTATGGGTCTTTTTTGTCACTTTTGTGAAAAAGGGGGAAAATACCATTAAAACGGGGATATACCGTAAAGTTCCACAAAAATAAAATTCTTTTAAAGGTCTCTGAATAGACTAAAGCTCAAAATTCAATTTGAAAGCAAGAAAGAAGTCATATGGAAATGTCTTGACTACAATAATTGAAAGACATCTTCAAGTTTCTTAGAATATGATACTATAATATTTGTACACCTATCGCCTATCGCCCCTGTTGTAATTCCACTCCATAATGTTCTTTTACTCGTGTTTTTTTATTTTAAAAATCTTTGTTATTTAATTGTGTTTCTATATTTAACGTAACTTTGACATTGACTTTGATGATAGGCAAAAAAAAGAAATACTGAAATTTATATGAAATAAAAAATGACTACACATTTACAATAAATCTAATGTATTGTACCATAAAGAAAAGTGTGTTATACGAGTGTTATACAGATAATTTATAAAATAGTTTTTACCAAATTAAATTTGGTACAATAAATATTTATATGATTTGTGTTTTAAAAAAAGATACTTTTTTGAGTTTTTTGAAGAAGACAACGTATATAATATGAAGGTTTTTTTTATGCAAATTGTTTTTCAAAAAACTGCACAAAAAGAAGTCCCGAGGGATCAGATCTGGAGATCTGGATCACACGTCCATAGAATTTTTATTGCAAAAACTGCATTTTTTG
Organism: Eustalomyia histrio; assembly: GCA_949748255.1. Taxonomy (NCBI): domain Eukaryota; kingdom Metazoa; phylum Arthropoda; class Insecta; order Diptera; family Anthomyiidae; genus Eustalomyia; species Eustalomyia histrio. The sequence continues at coordinate 129,320,509 of OX456524.1, forward strand.
ATTTGCAGTGTGGCATGGAGCATTATATTGTAACCAATAACCGTCCAGACATAATAAGCCAACATCAACCGATATTGTATCCCATCGATAGTTTTGCCTTCTCTAAAAAAAAAATGGCCCAATGATCGTTTTTGATCATGCAGTGGTATTTTTTGGATCTCGCGTGGATTCTCCGTCGCCACAGATTGTGAAATGGGCCTCGTCGGTCATAAAAATTTACTTCCAAAAATAAGGTTCAGTGTCAACCATTCGAGCGACTGGCCGTATTGCAAGCGACGTGGCCGGTCTGCCAGCAAAATTCTTCGGGCCAATTTCACGTTATATAGAAACAAATGAAAATCATCTTTCAAAATATGACTGGCGCCAGAATGCTGAGCGCGGGGAAGATATAACTCGTTTGGGTTATAGGCAACACTCTCTTGTCGCTTCAACTAGTTTATGGGAACGTATGGACCCATTTTCCCGTAATCAACAAAATTCGACACTAAACGAATAGTGTTGTCAGACTTCGCTTCTTCTTTGAACAACATTTTTCTCTCTCAAGTATTTTTTTTAGCAGAATATCCTTATAAAGAATAGTAGCTGAGTTTTCGAAAAAGACCAAAATAAATTACACAGATCTGCAAATAATTAGGTTTTGTTAGTTACAAAAAATAAATGGCGTGGACTTGTAGATATAACGATCGTTTGGAATTAAACATTTTTATAGAAGAAATTAGGAAACAGTAAGATTAGTTTGATGTAAAAACTTTTTCATCAGCAGACTTTACACACTCTCACACATGGCAAGATAAACCCATGGCAAGAACACACATCATATTGAAATATTTACTTGATTTTTGACGTCAAAATGATATTTTTTTTAATTTTTAACGTCAAAATATTTTGTTTTTATCAAAATGTTTTTTTTTTTACTTTTACGTCAAAATGATTTTAATTTTTTTCGTCAAAATGCTTTTGATTTAATTTTTTTCCGTCAAAATGATTTTTTTTAAATTTTTTTTTACGTTAAAATGTTTTTTTTTTTTTTAATTTTTTATGTCAAAATGTTTTGTTTTTATTTTTTCAAGGTCAAAATGTTTTAATATTTTACGTCAAAATGTTTTGTTTTTATTTTTTTGGGGTCAAAATGTTTTTTTTTATTTTATTTTTTACTTCAAAATTATTTTTTTTTAATTTTTTTACGTTAAAATGATTTTTTTTTTAATTTTTACGTCAAAATGTTTTGTTTTTGTTTTTTTAAGGTAAAAATGTTTTTTGTTTTAATTTTTTTCGTCAAAATAATTTTTTTTTTTAATTTTTAACCTAATTTTTTTTAATTTTTACGTCAAAATGTTTCATTTTTTTTTTTTTAATTTTTAAGTTTAATTTTTTAACCCTTATTGGACTCACTGTTCTATTTTAAACTCAGCAATTTTTAATGGCTACACAGTTTTTTTATTTTAAAACAAAAAAATTGTTACCCAGAATTGCCTAATATTTATTATAAAAGTCAATTACTTTTTCAAAAGTAATTAAAAATAAAATTTAAAGTGTAATAAAAATATGTACTAATATTTTATATTTTTGATGAGAAAATATAAAACTTCATTTTTGTGCTAAAAGGGAAAATCCTTAATTTTATACAATTTATAAAAATCTCATCGATCCGAACATAAACTTTACAGATGCAACAGAATCTTACAAATATGAACCACTTTGTTCCTCGGGTTGTTTTAATTTCTGAGAAGTTCTTATTTCTGGACTTTTTTTTTCACAGAAAATTATGAAACAATAATAAAACTAGTTACGCAAGCTTTATTTTAAAACAAAATTATTTTTATTTATTTACATTTAATTTTCCTTATTATCAGTGTTTTTTTAACGTTTATTTGTAATTTTTTAAAAAAACTTTCGCCCGAGTGAAAAACTTTCACTTTGATCTTCAGTCATAAACCAAAATTTGTAAAACTTTATCAAATTTCTCATGGATATGACTGAATTATGCACACCACGAAAAACGCGGTGATTTCCCCTTTTATTTTTTCTTCAGTGAGCAAAAACCGAAAAGGCAAAGCTTTGTGGTTAATAAAAAAAATAATAATTTAGTTTAAAATCATAAAAAAAAACAATTATATAGTAAAAATAAAAACAAAAAATTAAAAAATATTCCAGAAATTAGAACCACAGGTTCTAATTGCAGAGCGTCCAATACATTTGTGGACATTTCAAATTTGTAAGAGCTCTAATTTGTGAAATTCAACTGTACATAAAGACGAAAATATTTTAAAATGTCCAATTTTACTTAATATATAAAAATGTTTAGGTTTCAATTAAATACTATTACCCTTAAAAAAATGTCAGTGTTGCCATTTAAAAAATCGTCAAACCTCAATGTATTAAAAAAAAGAATTTTTATAATTTTATATAAAGATTTTTCTAACAAAAAAAAAATAAAATTCAAAATTTTCAAATATTCTCATGCGGTTAAATATTCTACATATTTAAAGTTTAATTGTCAATATTTCCACTACTGTATTCCGTAAATATCTAGCAGATCTTAGACTTGGCCTTAATGGGTTAAATATTATTTCTCCCAACACCTCGTTTTTTTTGTTCTAAGTTTTTGCGTACTTTTTTACATTTTTTTTTTATATAAAATGTTTTCACTCACATTTTTATTTCTACCGTCTATTAAAAAAAAATAAATTGTTGTTGTTTAGAACATTCTTCTCTATCGAATAATAATTGTTGTTGTTGCTGTTGTTGTTATTAGTCTCGGTTTGAAAATACTTGTTTGTTGTTATTACTCGTGTCTGCTGTTGATTTAATTTTGTTGTTGTTGTTTCATTTCATTATTATTATTGTTGTTGTTGTATATTTTTTTGCGTCTGTTATCTCAAAGTCACGGTTAAAATACAAAATTTGACATTGAGAAGCCTTAGGAAAAAAAACTGAAATAAATTTTATACATTGTGACCGAGGCGGCCAGATTTGCCGATATTTGAGTTTAAAAGTTGCTAAATGCTAAACTTGTTAATAAACTATGATCGCTGTATTCGGTCCGCGAAGGGTTTCCTGGAATTTTTATGAAACAGCCACAGGGTGACTATTATCAATTTATATGATTATAATGGGTGATACATTTTGAGGTTCCCTACTTTTTTTAAAGAAAAAAACACAGAAAATTCAAATTTATTGGGGAATGTTTATTGTCATTTGAAAGAACATTCTTTGGCATTTATTTTTTGAAGATTATGTCTATCTAATGTTGGCCGTTGCTATGTCGCAGATGGTCCATCCGTTGAGTCCAATTTTTGGTGACTCGTTCGAGCATTTCGACTGGTAACTGGCGAATGACACGCGTTATGCTTTCCTCCAAGGTCTGAATCGAAGCGGGTTTGTCCGCATAAACTTTAGACTTTACATATCCCCACAGGAAAAAGTCTAACGGTGTGATATCACACGATCTTGGTGGCAAATCGACCGGCCCAAAACGTGAAATTATGTGCTCACCGAAGTGTTCTCTCAATAAATTCATTGATTGATGGGATGTGTGGGAAGTGGCGCCGTCTTGTTGAAACCAAATGTCGCCGAGATCACGAGCTTCAATTTCAGGCATCAAATAGTCGTTTATCATGGCACGATTGCGCCGAATCGACTCTCCACGGTCTACGTGTACACTCTCAGCTACGGCCGCTGTATTTTCTTTACAGCGTGCTGGACGTGGTCTATTCGGTCGAATATTATCCAATAATGAATGCTGGGTCTCAAAATGGGTGATGGTGTTGCGAATAGTGCACGATTTGTAAACGTTGTTCAGGCGTTCATCTTTCCATTATGAAATGCCAAACAATACTAAACAAAAATAACGACAGCATGACATGACTCACACGTGATCTGTCAAAAAAAAAGGCTATTGAAAATAGTATCTCGAAATGGATCACCCTATATAAATTAACACATTTCGATAATACAAATTTCGTTTTCTGTTCCATTTTGTTCGTTTAAACATGGGTCACCCTGTGGCTGTTATGTCTTCCGGCGGTATGTCTTCCGGACCTGGCCTATTTTTATTATCGCAGTATATTAACACTCTACCAAAGCAAGAATTTTGTCCGTTTTGCACTATCACGCTTACTTACCGGCCATTTTATAAAATGGCGAATATCCAGAAAAATAAGCAGGATTTTCTAGTCAATTTTAATGTTCTTTTTATTTTAATTTGCAAATTAAATTAATCTTTTTTTTAATTCGCGAATTATGTTTGTAATGATTTGATTCAATTGAATCAAAAATTTAAATGAAATTGATCAACCAACTACGATCGTATATCTGATCTAATAAATTTATTTATATTGAATCAACTCGCTGATTTACAAAAAAAAAAATAATTTTTTTTGAGGAAAATGTGCGGATTTTTTTTTTTTTTTTAATCCACTGGCAGCCCTGATTGTGATAACAAAACCGGCACATGCATTTTTCTTCAATAAAATGTTATTGTTGTATAGTGGTGTGATGAATAGTGTTTACCATACCGGCTGTTTAATGGAAATTGTGAAGAGCTTTTACTGTAGAAGTGAGTACTCACCACAATTCCATATAATTATTATATTTCACTTAAAATATTTGTAGATAATGTTGTCTAGTAATTTATCTACTAGGGGATTTTGTTTTTTATTTAACTGGACAAATAAAAAGAAAAGTTTTTGAATTTTTTTTATAAAAAACTGTATACAATTTAAAATATAAAATACAGTCAAGAAAAAATGTCTACATACACCCTTTGATTTAAAAAAAAATTATACAAATATTTAAGGTATTAATAAATAAGTTTATTTATAAAATAAAAAAGTAATTAGTTTTTATAATAAAAACAATAATAACAATGAAAAATTCATAGGAAAAAAATTTACATACAGCCACAAAAAATTAATATTATTCGAAAATTTTGCAAATAAAAAGAAAAGATTTTAACTTTAAATATTTGGTCGGCCAAAACCATAACGTTGCCGCCACAATGTTTAACTGCAGGTATAATATTCTTTGGGTCAAGTGCAGTGTTTGGTTTTCTCCAAACTTTGGAACGACCATCACTTCCGAAAATATTATACTTACTTTCGTCGGTAAATATAACACGCTTCCAAAAATGCATACTCTTGTCCAGAGGTGCTTTAGCAAACTCAATGCGAAGTTTACGATTCATCGCTAAAATTTGTGGTTTTTTGCGTGCTAATCTGATTTTAAAACCATTGCCATGCAAAACTTTTATTATTATTCGTGAAGTAACAATTATATTGGGACATTTTTCGATGTGTTCCGACAATTTTGGGACACTTATTTTCGGATCCTGGTTGACTACTTTAATAATACTGGGTCTAACAGATCGTGACTTATTTTCGGTACTATTGGTACTATCACTATTTCTAATGATCGTCTGCATAGTAGCACGACTTAATTTATCATTCTTAGCAATTTCTCGATAAGATTTATTTTCCTTTCGGAGATTTACTACCATATTTCTAACTGAAATATGAATCTCTTTCCGATTTTCCATTTTCAATGATAAAAATTTAAATAATATCTTCTTTAGTTATCACTTTGTCAACCAACGTAAACGATTGTTAAGCTTGTAAATTTAATAAAATGACAAAGTTAACGTTATTCCTTTTTCTTTGTTTTTAATTTTCAATTTGATGTTAGGAGCTGCCACGCTATATGTAGACTTTTTTCCCGCTAATTATTATGTTTTTCCCTAATAATTTATATCTTATATTATTTCATATCTTTTTTTTTTCTTTAAATAATCTATACTATACATGGGGGGGGGGGGGGGGGGGGCTTTTACCAATTGACATTTGTATTTGAAAATTTAACAACAAATAATTTTCATCATATAAAGGGAGTTTTTAAGCCCGATAGAACTTACGAAGGGAATAACTGTCAAATTATACAGATTTACTTTGAAAATCAGTCATTGATTCGAGCAACTTATGGACATATCTATATTGTGTTCCGCGATGAGGACCATTTTTGTCTTAACGATTTTGTTGATAAAAAAATTGGATAAACCACTGTTTGGTGCGATTTACATAGTGATGGCATTATTGGATTTTATTTATTTAAAAATCATCGGAAGCCTGAGCTTGCGTTACGATCAACTGAGATTATTACCGCAGTGATTTTTTGTTTGAAAATATGGATGACATTGTTCCGGGCGGGATGTGGTTTCACCGAATGGCGCTACGTGCCTTACGGCGACCACAACCATCGACTTATAGAAATCAAAATTTGCCGATAAGTTGATTTCGAGAAATGGACCTGTCAATTGGCTTCCATGGACGTGCTATTTGGCACTTCTAGATTATTTTCGAAGGTGCCACGTAAAGTAGTCACTGGTTTATGCTGCACAGAGAAAACATATTCATTATTTAGTTGTCCCAACCAAATTTTTTTCTGATACAATTGAAATATTTGATTTCTACCAAATTTTGAATGCACTAGCCAAATTTCGAATTCGCGACAAACAAATATATCGGTGGCTACAACTAAACCATTCGGTTGGTAAGAAATTTGGTTGTTACAATGAATTTGTTTTCTCTTTGTCATAAATCAGCAACAATTGACGCCTTGGACATACGGCCAGCAATGCTCGAAAAAGTGGCTCATAATTGGACGTCCAAAATGCGCTGCATTAAGAAAAGACGCGGTGGCCCGAAATCATTTTCAAATGTTAATGCCATGTATTAATAATTTGAATAAAAGTTTTTTTTTTTTGTTAAAAAATTAAATTAATTTTTTGCATTAAAATTTAATTTTTTGGCATTAAATTTTTTGGATTAATATTAAATTTTTTCTTTAAATTTTTACAATTTAAAGTTCTATCGAGCTTAAAAAACGCCCTTTACATATGTGATTACCCTGTATAAAGCCTGGGGTCAAGTGTTTCCAAATTCACCAGTTTTGCCGACTGTTTTGGGTGACATATCTACCAAAGCGTCTACAATTTTTACATTCCTTTTTTTATTTGGTGATATTGTCAACAAAGCGTCTCCTAAGACGCTTTATTTACTTTCATAAAATTTATAAAAAAAAAAGTTGTTTTTTTAGTATGGTGTGAAAATTCATTTTCATACATACTAGTGAATCTCTGGTTCCAATGTCTACACCTAGTCAATAGTTGTGTAGGTTAGGTACGCAATGACAAGCACATGTTAAATGTCTACAGCAGAGAGCGTTGGCTGGGGCATAATTAGTCAGTAGTACTGGTGACAAAGTCAATAGTGCATCAGTACAGTATCACTATTGACATTTTCTTCAGGGTAGTTTCTATCAAATTTGCCGTTGGTAAAATGAATTTATGTTTTTTCTGTTGAGTTTTCAACAAATCACCAAATCACCAAAACAACAAAAAAATAAATAAATTAAATAAAATAAAATCTAATCGTGAAAGATTTCATTTTCATTAAACATCTGGTAAGATGTGATTTGTGGAAATTACATCGGAGTGGGACAAACAGAAAAAAATTTTCCCCCTTAACGCTCTGCGAGGACCCTTCTGTGTAGAAATCTGAAATTTAAAAAATTTGTTCCCTCAAATTATTTGGGCTTTTTCACTTAAAAGGAACCTCAAATATTCGAATTTTATTAAGATGGGAGTGAAGCCTTTGGTATACCTTCCTTATAGAGGTTTTCCCCCCAATAATTTAGTTTACAGTGAATTGCTTAGTAGAAAAATTATTTTCTATGGACACTCGAACGTATGATTAATATTAATTATTTCACATTACTCATACTTACTTTTCTTTTTCTAGATTTCCATTTTTTCAACTTTTTTTTTTCAAATAATTAAACATCAATTTTCTTTGTTTTTATATGTTTAAATACTTTGCCATTTTTATTATTTTTTAATTTTTTTTATTCACATTTCTTTTCAAATATATTATCATTAAGTTTTAAAACAAAAAAAAAAAAAAAAAGTTGTTATCATTATACATAATTTAAATGTAGAATGTATATGATGTCGTCTTCTATAACCTTTTCTTTACGTACAATACACCACCACACTCTTGTTAATATCTCTAAGATCTTAATTTTGTATTTCTTACATATGTGGTAAAATTTTTTGTAATGCCATTTTTATAAATACAAATGAATTGTCTTTTTTTTTTCAATAAATTGTTTTTTAATTTATTTCAAAAAAACATTTTAAAACGTTTTACAATTTTCAATATTTTAAAAATAATTTTGTATTTTCTATGTCAACAGCTTTGTTTTCAATGTTTTCTTTTTGTAATAATTTTTTGTTTTTTCAAATTTGTTAAATATTTAAATGTTTATTCAATATTTAACATGACTCTTTGGCCTACACTCAGAAAAAAAAATTCCAGTGTTGGTAATAATTCGTTTGTTTTGAAAATTTTCATTTTTTTTAACAATTTTTAACACTCAAATCATTTCCTTTAATTTTTTGTTTTATTAACTGGCTTAAATTTGTTAGACAACTACTACTTGTTTTTTTATGATTTTTTTTTAATACACAATTTTTAAACAAAATAATTTTATTTTTAAATCTCTGTTTTGTTTTTCTGTTTAAATTTCAGAAAAAAACAAAATATTTTTGGTTTTTTTTATTATTTTGATCAAATATGTTGTGATTTTTGTTAAATTTATGTTAAAAATTGTCATCATTTTCATTGTTTCAGTTTAAATTTTGTGTTTATTTTTTCTTTTTGTTATAATTTTACAGGGGATTTTTTTTATTACATATTATTTAGATTTATTTCTTTCTATAATTTAACGGACAACTGACAAACATACACATAAAATTATTTATATTTTATTATAATTTAAATTTAATATTTTGTTTTCATTTGTAGACTTTCTTTTTTTTTATAATTTTAAGAAAATATTTTGAATTTTTTGTCTTCATCTTTTATGATTTTTTAGCATTTGGATTTTTTCTTTTATATGTTTTAAAAACTTTTTTAATATAATTGTTAAAATTATTTTGTTTTTTTTTTTTGGATTTTAATTAATTTATATTTTTATGTGTTTTTACATTTTTTTTTGTAATTTTTTATATTTTTAATTTTGTGCTTTACTTTACATTTATATTCAGTTTTTTTTTTTTTTTTTTTTTGTAACAAATTTACATAAAATTTTATTATTACCATATAATACAAATAAAATTGTTGTTGTTTTTTTGTAATATTTTTTTTGTTAATTACACACTTATATACAAATATGCATTTTTAGGTTTTTTTTTAAATAAGATTTATAAGCATTATTTTATTTTTTGTCAATAAATATTATATGGAATTCTACAAAATATAAATTTCTACTGCTACATACGATATTTTGTTTTTAAGGGACACAAATAAATAATACAGCTCAAAATTTATATAAAAAATAATATGTATTTTTTTTTAAATGCATATAAGACAGTAATTAAAAGCAATTAAATTTAAAATTCACTAACTTATATTAAAATATTAAATTAAATGTGACAAAAGCCTGTAGTTTTTAGATTAACTAAAAATATAGTTATTTTTAACTATAAAAAATAACTGAAAACTAAGTAAAAATGACTAACAATGTCGTAAAATGACTACCAAATTTTGGTAAAACTTAATGTTTTTTCAAATACTTTTTCAGTATTATACATATAAAAAAATTAACTCGTTATGGCAAATATTCTTAAAAAAAAAAACAAAAACATCTTAAAACAACTATTCCCAAATAGCGGACATTTCGCTAGCTGTTTTTTTTTTTAATAACTGTAATATTAGTTGTTTTTAATTTTGCCATAGAAAACCCACAGTAATTATATTTAAAAACAACTTCTGATAAGTACACAAGCAACTATTAAACTTTTCTGAGTGTATTATTTAACTTTAGGTACAAACCTAATGATGTGTTAAAAAATATAAAAGCAATTTTCTGAGCACTTCCTTTATTCTTCCTTCCTTCTTTCTTCATATATTTTTGAATTTGATTAACGCTCTCATGGCTAATCGTGCCTTTAGGTATACCTTCGCAATCAGGGCACTTACTGTTTTCTACAGAAGCCCAAATATGGAAACTGACACAAACATTTTATTGTTTTGATTCCGGTTTACGTGAGTTGCTGGCGATTTTAATATTGGTTCTGATAGGGACTTTGGGGTAGCTAATGATCAACTTAAATGAAATCCCGAATAAATTACTTGAAATGTTTAATGATGCGAAGCGACTGAGTACAGAAGATCTTTTACTGAGCATAACAGGGAGATCAGAAGGTCTAACAGAGAGTCTTGAGGCTACTCCAACGGCTGCCAGACTTCATAGGGATTTATTAGATTCGGTTGATGTTAGATCTGCTTAAGAGTGAAGGTATAAGGCGGCACATAAGGGATCAAAAAGAAACTTTAGATCTACTGCTTAAAGTTAATTTTCCGTGTTCAAACTTAATTGCTCAAACGCAATTGAACAGAGGTTGAGACTCATTTGTTACCTTTAGAAGATTATAGAATCTATCCCGTATTATTTTGGATTCAATTAGAATTAGATGGGTCTGGTGGAGATTGTTTCTTTCTGGCTCTGTCCCAAAACAGAATTGAATTTATTTCTAGCTTTGTTCTGGTGGTATACATTTTTCTCTCCTGGAGAAAGGCGAACGTTGTCTTCATTCCAAAGTCCGGTAATAGACCGAGTGAGCTGCCGAAATCGTTTAGGGAGGTTAGTCTCGTTTCTTTTTTGTTTTGACATCGATTACGAGGTTCCTGGACTAATACATTAAATCCTGTACTTTGTTCGTTTACCCTTTCCATAGGACTCCGTTTGCTTAGGAGAAAGGAAAATCTACTGAATTGGCCCTAAACAGTACTGTGACGTGGATAAGAGAACCTCTTTGCCTTCGAGGGAGCTTTCGATAACACAGTTATTATTCGACTACGTCCTCTCTTCAGCATAGGGGTGTTGCTGCAATTGCATGTGTGTAGATTACGGTCGTGCTCAGGAGTATAGTGATACCACAGTGGGGGTTTATGTGGAGTCCAATGTCCCCAGGTGACAATATATCACTTCTATAGCCTATGCACACATTTGTAGGATATAGGTTTATTGAATATTTCCATGATTTGGTGGTTATTAAAAACCGGCAAACTTTATTGGTTTATATTGTACATCAGGAACTTCGACTCCAGAAGGTGGTGGGATGCTTTACTCTAGTAAGCCGATTATAGTTACATTTATGACCTGTATATTGTTGACTTTGTTAGTGAAACTATTATACCCTATTCTGACAAAATCAAATGTCTGGATTGGACATTTAAAAGGGACTTAAATTGGAACGCTACATGGTAAGAAAGGCAACCAAGGTCACTATGACCATGTGGATTGCAAGGTGTCTGGTGGGTAAAACATGTTCTCTGAATGCAAAAATGATCATGTGAATGTATAAGGAGCTGGTAAGGCTCATAATAACTTATGCGGCAACAGCAAGGCCTGTCATGACTTCACATTACTGGTGCCATGGAAGCAATAGTTGGACCGGCTTGTTTTAATATCTTTATACGGACTTTTGTCAACTTAGCCGCTCGGACACTGAATATTGAACATGTTGAATCTCGGGGCCGAAGGAGACATGCTTACATATTGAGTTCTGCTATGAAAGGACTTCAATTTATTGGCTACGGATCGCATAGGTACTAAATAACGAGTCGGTGGGAAGTTTTTGGTTGTCATTCTGTGTACGTCTGATTGAACGCTATGAGTCTAATTTTTCTCCCAACACCTCTAAATACGAGCTTTATTTAAAATAATTTAAGCTATTTAGTCGTTTTTTTTTCTATTCCTTTTTAAATCTTATCAATTTAGTGAAAAGTTGCTTTGGCAGAAAATTGTCCAACAATAATCTCTGTTTGTTTAAAATGATCGATTTATTTTGATTTGAATAAACTGTTAAATTTAATAAAAAAATATTGTTTTAAAAATATTATGCCAGCAGCTGTTAGAAAATTTTTTTTAACACATTGTTACAAATAAAAATTTTTATAGACCGAAAAATCCAACGACGATAAGTCAAAAATAAATCCAAAAATAAAATCAACACAAAAACCAACGATGAAAATAGCAAAAAAAAAAAATCATAAAGTGAAGAACAAACCTTAAATGCCCACGAAAAAGTTTATGGAATAATCAACCAAGTCATAAAAAAAAAATCATAGAATAACTAAAAATTAACTCAAAGAAATTCGAAATAAAAAACCAATTTATTTTTTAAATACATTTTAAACAAAAAAATCTTTTATTGGTAGGATAAAAAGTTTTTGTTTTGTTTTCATTTTTTAAATATATTTTTTTATAATTTTTTTTTTTATTTTTTATATTTTTTTATAATTTTTTTTGATAATAATTACTTAAAAAAATAAGCACACTTAAAAATAAAAAAAATTATAAAATTTTTAAATTAAACTTAAAGAAATAAAAAGATAAAAATAAAACAATAAGAATATTTTAATTTAAAATTATTTAATATAAAAAATTTATATACAATAGAAAAACAAATATATGAAATTTGTGCCAAGAAAAATTGATTTTTTTTTTAAACAAGTAGAAAAATTGATTAAAGATAAAAAATATATAAATTTATTATAATAATAAAAAAAGCAGCTTTTTCAAGATACAAATAAATTTTAATTGAAAAAAAATATATATATTTTTGCTTTGTTTTAAATATTTTATTTAATGTTTCCAAAGATCTTAGGTTGGGCGCCATTGTTTTTTTTTTTTGTTAGAATTTTATAACAATTTAATTTAAAGCTGACAGATTTTTATTATCAAGAAATTTTTATATTTTTTTCTATTTTTACCTTTAATTTTTTTTAAGAGATCTCAATTTTTATTTTTTGATTATTCTGAAAAAACACAATTATTTTTTTTTTTTTGGAACCAGTTTTTCTAAATAACAAAAAAGAAAGTAGTACTTTTTTTGTAGGATTTTTAATAACTTTATATTTTTTTATTTAAAAAATAATATTGGGAATTATATATTAAATTTGTTTTAATAATTTTCTATACAAACTTATAATTAAGAAAACTTAAAAATTAAAACCTAAAATTAAATAATAATTTTTTTTTCAATAATTAAATACATAAAAAACAAAATAAAAATATAAACAAAACATAAAAAATATTTTTAATTTTTTAATTAAAAATAATAGTTAAAATATAATTTTTTTTTCTTTAGATTTTGTTAAAAAATGTTTGTAACAACTGCCACTTTTTTGTTTAAGCAAAAAAAGAAAATATTTTTTTGTCGCTAATAAATTTTTAAACTCGCAGTTTTTTTTATAAAAATAATGCTCATCTTTTTAAAAAAATGTTTTTGTTTTATAATTTAAACATAAAAATTAAAAGGTTTAAAACCTGGTTTAAAGAATATAAGAAAATTTAGAATAATATTAAAAATTATGTTTTTTTTAATCTTTATGCTTAAGTAAAAGTTGTTGGTTTAAATGATAATTTGTTTTAAAAAAAAGAATTTAAAATCATTAGGTTGGTTACTTTTTACAATAAAAATTGGTTTGTTTAATACATATTTTTTTCAGATTTGTGTGTATTTTTTTTTTATTTTTTTTAATTAATTCAAGCTTAAAGTTTAAAAATATTTTTAAATAACATTAATTTATTAAAAAGGACAATTTTCTTGTTTTTTAATTGCATGCATATCTTTTTTTTTTTTTGTACAATAAATATTTTGTTTTTATAATTCATAGTTTTTTTATATTAACAGCAAAAAAAAAAGAAAAAAAATTATTTAATAACTTTTTCTTTTAAATAATTTTTGCCCGCCCCTGTAAATTATGTTTTAATGTTTGTTAAGGAAATTGTTCAAACCCCTCTGTTGTTATTAATCCCTCTTTTTTTTAATGATTTTCTTTTAAAGTTTTATTGGTTTAATTTGTAATTTGTTTTCGTATCAGTCTCGATCATTTTCAAATTTTCTTTGTTACAAAAAAATTTATATAGAAATAAACCTTAGTTAAACTTGGCTTAAGCTGGGTTTAGCTAATTAAAGTTTTTTTATTTTCCAAAAGAGAGCTTTTAATTTATATAGTAGTTTAAAACTATACTGTCTCTATTTCTTAAGCTCTCTTTGACTCTCTCTTTACACTCATTTAACTCTGCTTACGCCTCTAACATAACTTTTTGCACTTGTGTTGTGGTATTGGCTGCTTGCTGTGTTGATGCCGTTACGGTAACGTCCGCCGATACCGTGGGATATCGTTGAGCGGCTGTGGCAGCGGCTACCAAAGCTTGTAGTTTGCTGGGTGGTGGTGTAGGAGACTTTTTTGACAAATTCAAAGGTTGCTGCGAATCCGCTATATCAACCTGCAATTCCAATAAACGGGGTGGAGTATTAATAGCTGAGGGTGAGGGTCTAGGCGGTGATACTGATGTTGAGTGGGGTGACTGGAAATACTGACAACCTGCTGTTGATGATGAGGAGGATGCTGTTGAGGATGTGGATGAGGACGAAGAGCCATTACTGCTGGGCGATACTGACTGTTGACGTTGATTTATCGTTGTTGTGGTTATAACGGAATGTCCGGACCAACGTTGTTGTTGTGCCGCCGCCGCTTGTTGGTTATTCACCGGCGGTGAAGCCAAAGCATTTACTATGTGTGTACTGCTGCTGGTGGTGGTGGAGGGGGAATTACAATTGGAATTTGGTGAAGTGCTTGAATTCGGTGAATTACCGCCGTTGTATAAATTATGCATTTGTAGATGTTGTGGTGCCGGACTACGACTTCCCGGACCATGGGGAGAACACACCAATAAAGACGCATTATTTTGAGAATCTCTCATTATATAGTTTTGTATAATATCTTGCCGTTTGATTTGTTCGGGTGTCATACGTGGCTCAGCCATCAGAGATTTTGCCAATACCGAGTGGGTACTAGACAAGGATGACTGTTGTGTGGGCTGTTGCTGTTGTTGCTGGGAATTGGTGGGTGTTGGTCTGGTCAAATGCATATGCAATTGGCTTTGGTGTTGAGCAATAGCTGGTGGTGAGGCGGCTAAAGGTGCCTGTTGTGGGGAATGCGTGGCCTGGGGTACCATTAACACCTGCTGTTGTTGCTGCTGCTGTTGCGTCGTCGTGTTACTGGAATTAGCTGGAGGTGGGCTTTGGGCATTTGTATGATGTTGGGGACTTGTAGCAGCGGCTGGTATATTAGTGGAACTACTGGCATCGCCTTCAGCACAATCATATTCTCGATGTCTTAAAGCACGGAATTTCTTATGGGGCTTATAGGCCTCATCCATCAATGAATTGGTATCATACAATGGTGGTGCCTGTAGAACTCTTTTCAACACCGGCATATCATCTACTATCTGTCTTTTAAGAGTTGCTGTATGAGCCGGCGTTGAGGATGATGATGTTGAACTGGCCTGCTGTGTTAGAGGTTGGGGAGAACGTACTGGTGATACGGATACCGTAACCTGTGAGGTTGTAGCATTATTTCCACCATCCGTGCAATCCAAAGCATCATCTACACTGGATCTAGGACTGGAGCAAGAAGACGAACCTCCTGAACTTACAATTTTACTGCCACACTCATTTTTCTCATTACCCGATTCAATACCCGAGTCGGTGGGGGAATCCAATTTACGATAACGATGTTGGGCTGTACCCGTCGTTAAGTGATGATGCAATTGTTGGTGGGAATGTGCTCTTACTATGGGTGTTATGGTCAGACCATTTTGTGTTAAATGAGCATGATTACCCATAATATCTAGTTCATTGGTAGAATCACCAGATGACCCCGAATTGGCACGATCGCGTATGGGGCAGGTGCCCGATAAAGTGGCTGCTAACAGGGGAGCTGAAGAAGCCAATGATGAGGTTTGCTGACTATGATGATTTATCAAATGGGAGCTTGTTGATGTGGTGGTGGTAGTGGCGGTTTGATATTCTAAATCACCCGACTCTGTGCTGGATACCGAACCCAAGGGCGATTTGGCTTCCACATCCATACGATGATCTTCCCACGAATTGGGACTTTTTGATAAAGCAGGTTGTTCATCTTCCATTGACCACATTTGTTGTCTCAATAACTCCTTATGCTCCGTGCGGAATACTACCAATTTCTCCGTATGCAAAGTACTCAAGGTACGTAAATCGGGCATGGTCTCCAGCAATTTATTCATAAATTCTGGCTGATCTGGACGATTTTGATTGATAATGGTCTGCAGGCAACCCTTTAAACGACTGTACATTTTCTCAATCAATTCAATATTGCGCAAACCCGGCCTATCGGGTGTTATCAAAACAATAGCACAGAATAAACCAATCTCAGCATCGGTCAAATTCATGGAATTCATGCGTTCGGCAAAGTTAAAAGTAGAATCTACTAGGAATCTGGCATTGGCACCATTTTGTATAGCATCCCTACGCATTACTTGACCATTCAGACAGATAATGCTATTAATGGAATTATCAAACATGCAGATTAAACGTACAAATAATGCATCGAAGAGTCCGGCCTTTAGCAAAGTGAATTTATCGTCTTGCGAGAGCAACTGGAAACCGGGTATCATACCAGCAAAATCGATAACACCACGTATAACATGAGCAAAACGTTGTGAAAATTCCTGTTCGGATTGTAATTCAGGGGCGGGATTTAAGGGACAGGCCTATAATGAGAGAAAAAAAGAAGAAGAGAAAATGGATTAATAACAAGATGCTGCTACAAATATAAAGAACAAAAAAAAAATATTTAAATAGTAGATAAAAGTCCAGTTAAAATATGTTGGGTAAGACTATTGTCCAAAAATATACAGTACTGCTTTGCAGCTGATGCGTAGAGAGCGTGCGCAAAAGTTATTATTATTCACCGATGCGTATTTTCAGATACAGAAACAATTCTAAACAGTCATAATGCAAATGTGAAAAATTAAAAAAAATGAGTTAAATAATATGTAGTTAGGCCTAACTACCGAATGTCCAGTTAAAATTTAACCAACAGTTAATATCAAGTTTTACATGGAAAACAACAACAACAAATGTGTTAGTTACACATTCAGTTAGCAGTTAACGAGGAATTGTGAAAATTAAGCTAAATCATAAATTTCTAATAATGTTGGGCGCCATAATTGTTAAGCATCGTACACAATACTTTTATTCTTAATTGTTGCCTTTTTATATACCCGGTGAATTTTTCTATAATTTATTGTTTTTATTACGTTTGAGTATTTATTACGTTTAACGGAAAAACCTTGCATGTTTTAAGGAAATTAATAAACAACTACACACAACACCGTTGGCAATAAGTTCACGCGAAGGTCAACAGGAAAAGTATATATTATTAGTAATAAAAATAATATTGCAATTATTAAATACACCTATAGAAACAAATCAATATACAATAGAAAAAAAAAAACTAATATTAACCCACACAC
This sequence comes from Eustalomyia histrio, assembly GCA_949748255.1. Classification (NCBI taxonomy): domain Eukaryota; kingdom Metazoa; phylum Arthropoda; class Insecta; order Diptera; family Anthomyiidae; genus Eustalomyia; species Eustalomyia histrio. The sequence continues at coordinate 129,337,936 of OX456524.1, forward strand.
CCTATTTTTTTTACTTTTCATATTTTAACGAAAAAGAAACTAAGCTTTTAAAAGCTTTAAAAAGGGGAGGGTTAGTTTTTCTCAACTATATTATTTAAGTACTGTAAAGTCCAAGGTTAATAACCTAAAGTTCAAGGTAAAACTTTTATTTCTTCATTTTACAAAACCAAAAAAGAAATGCACATAAAAACACTACAAGTTCCGGTGTTTTTTAATTTTATGCTTTTGTGTGTTTTCTGTATAAAAATAAAATAACAAATGCCAAGCTACGAAAATAAAAAATTTAGAACATTTTAAACGTCATTTCAATATACAATAAAGATATACTAACAATAACAACTAATATGATTATTAACCTTGAAATTGTTTTTGTTTTTTTTTTTTGTATTTATTATAACAAACGAAATGTTTTCTGTGAGTGTATAGTATCTGCTACTAATACTATGACATGTAATAAGAAAGAACAAAAATTTTGTATTTATTTATTTATTTATTTATTTATTTATTTTGTTGCTGTTTGTTCTTTATATATAATGTACGTACTATATGATTTTGATTTGTGAAATGATGCCAGAGCTAGAAACAAGAAGAGTTTTTTTTTTGTTTTTGTGGTACTGAAATGTTTAGCCTTGGTCAAGTGCAAATTGCAGGTATTATAATGTAAATATGTGTGTTAAAATATATACCGGTATCAGATAAAAATATCAGCAAATACACAAAAGAAAAAATATAAAAATGTAATTGAAATTACCGGAAATTAAGTCTGTGAAGATAAATATGTCAGTTAAATATGTAATGACGTAATGGTGAAAAGTTAAATATGTTATGACGTAACTTAAATATGTTATGACGTAACGAAAATATACTAAATACAGCTAAATAACAAATTCTAAGCATATTTAACATGTTAAAACAATGTGAAATACCAAAAAAAAAAAAATAATAACTATTATAAATTGTTTTTCAGAAAACTTTGAAAAATTTTTTAATATCACATATATTATTGAATATTGTGAACGAAATTTGTCTGGAGGATTTTGGCCACTGTGGCCAAACGGAGCGGGGTACACATATGAGCCATACCTCAAATTAAAGCTCTAAGCATGTCCTATCTAACTATCAAAGCAGTTTCTCTGAATTGTTTTTAGAAAACTGAAAATTTTTTTAATATCACATATATTATTGAATATTGTGAACGAAATTTCTCTGGAAGATTTTGGCCACTGTGGCCAAACGGATCGGGGTACACATATGAGCCATACCTCAAATTAAAGCTCTAAGCATGTCCTATCTAACTATCAAAGCAGTTTCTCTGAATTGTTTTTCAGAAAACTGAAAATTTTTTTAATATCACATATATTATTGAATATTGTGAACGAAATTTCTCTGGAGGATTTCGGCCACTGTGGCCAAACGGAGCGGGGTACACATATGAGCCATACCTCAAATTAAAGCTCTAAGCATGTCCTATCTAAATATCAAAGCAGTTTTTCTGAATTGTTTTTCAGAAAACTTTAAAAAATTTTTTAATATCACATATATTATTGAATATTGTGAACGAAATTTCTCTGGAGGATTTTGGCCACTGTGGCCAAACGGAGCGGGGTACACATATGAGCCATACCTCAAATTAAAGCTCTAAGCATGTCCTATCTAACTATCAAAGCAGTTTCTCTGAATTGTTTTTCAGAAAACTGAAAATTTTTTTAAGCGGAGCGGGGTACACATATGAGCCATACCTCAAATTAAAGCTCTAAGCATGTCCTATCTAAATATCAAAGCAGTTTTTCTGAATTGTTTTTCAGAAAACTTTAAAAAATTTTTTAATATCACATATATTATTGAATATTGTGAACGAAATTTCTCTGGAAGATTTTGGCCACTGTGGCCAAACGGAGCGGGGTACACATATGAGCCATACCTCAAATTAAAGCTCTAATCATGTCCTATCTTACTATCCAAGCAGTTTTTCTGAATTGTTTTTCAGAAAACTTTGAAAAATTTTTTAATATCACATATATTATTGAATATTGTGAACGAAATTTCTCTGGAGGATTTTGGCCACTGTGGCCAAACGGAGCGGGGTACACATATGAGCCATACCTCAAATTAAAGCTCTAAGCATGTCCTATCTAACTATCAAAGCAGTTTTTCTGAATTGTTTTTCAGAAAACTTTGAAAAATTTTTTTAAATCACTTATATTATTGAATATTGTGAACGAAATTTGTCTGGAGGATTTTGGCCACTGTTGCCAAACGGAGCGGGGTACACATATGAGCCATACCTCAAATTAAAGCTCTAAGCATGTCCTATCTAACTATCAAAGCAGTTTTTCTGAATTGTTTTTCAGAAAACTTTGAAACATTTTTTAATACCACATATATTATTGAATATTGTGAACGAAATTTGTCTGGAGGATTTTGGCCACTGTGGCCAAACGGAGCGGGGTACACATATGAGCCATACCTCCAATTAAAGCTCTAAGCATGTCCTATCTAACTGTCAAAGCAGTTTTTCTGAATTGTTTTTTAGAAAACTTTGAACAAATTTTTAATACCACATATATTATTGAATATTGTGAACGAAATTTGTCTGGAGGATTTTGGCCACTGTGGCCAAACGGAGCGGGGTACACATATGAGCCATACCTCAAGTTAAAGCCCTAAGCATGTCCTATCTAACTATCAAAGCAGTTTTTCTGAATTGTTTTTCAGAAAACTTTGAAAAATTTTTTAATATCACATATATTATTGAATATTGTGAACGAAATTTCTCTGGAGGATTTTGGCCACTGTGGCCAAACGGAGCGGGGTACACATATGAGCCATACCTCAAATTAAAGCTCTAAGCATGTCCTATCTAACTATCAAAGCACTTTCTCTGAATTGTTTTTCAGAAAACTTTGAAAAATTTTTTAATATCACATATATTATTGAATATTGTGAACGAAATTTCTCTGGAGGATTTTAGCCACTGTGGCCAAACGGAGCGGGGTACACATATGAGCCATACGTCAAATTAAAGCTCTAAGCATGTCCTATCTAACTATCAACGCAGTTTTTCTGAATTGTTTTTCAGAAAACTTTGAAAAATTTTTTAATATCACATATATTATTGAATATTGTGAACGAAATTTCTCTGGAGGATTTTAGCCACTGTGGCCAAACGGAGCGGGGTACACATATAAGCCATACCTCAAATTAAAGCTCTAAGCATGTCCTATCTAACTATCAAAGCAGTTTTTCTGAATTGTTTTTCAGAAAACTTTGAAAAATTTTTTAACATCACATATATTATTGAATATTGTGAACGAAATTTCTCTGGAGGATTTTGGCCACTGTGGCTAAACGGAGCGGGGTACACATATGAGCCGTACCTCAAATTAAAGCTCTAATCATGTCCTATCTTACTATCAAAGCAGTTTTTCTGAATTGTTTTTCAGAAAACTTTGGAAAATTTTTTAATATCACATATATTATTGAATATTGTGAACGAAATTTCTCTGGAGGATTTTGGCCACTGTGGCCAAACGGAGCGGGGTACACATATGAGCTATACCTCAAATTAAAGCTCTAAGCATGCCCTATCTAACTATCAAAGCAGTTTCTCTGAATTGTTTTTCAGAAAACTGAAAATTTTTTTAATATCACATATATTATTGAATATTGTGAACGAAATTTGTCTGGAGGATTTTAGCCACTGTGGCCAAACGGAGCGGGGTACACATATGAGCCATACCTCAAATTAAAGCTCTAAGCATGTCCTATCTAACTATTAAAGCAGTTTTTCTGAATTGTTTTTCAGAAAACTTTGAAAAATTTTTTAATATCACATATATTATTGAATATTGTGAACGAAATTTCTCTGGAGGATTTCGGCCACTGTGGCCAAACGGAGCGGGGTACACATATGAGCCATACCTCAAATTAAAGCTCTAAGCATGTCCTATCAAACTATCAAAGCAGTTTTTCTGAATTGTTTTTCAGAAAACTTTGAAAAATTTTTTAATATCACATATATTATTGAATATTGTGAACGAAATTTCTCTGGAGGATTTTGGCCACTGTGGCCAAACGGAGCGGGGTACACATATGAGCCATACCTCAAATTAAAGCTCTAAGCATGCCCTATCTAACTATCAAAGCAGTTTCTCTGAATTGTTTTTCAGAAAACTGAAAATTTTTTTAATATCACATATATTATTAAATATTGTGAACGAAATTTCTCTGGAAGATTTTGGCCACTGTGGCCAAACGGAGCGGGGTACACATATAAGCCATACCTCAAATTAAAGCTCTAAGCATGTCCTATCTAACTATCAAAGCAGTTTTTCTGAATTGTTTTTCAGAAAACTTTGAAAAATTTTTTAATATCACATATATTATTGAATATTGTGAACGAAATTTCTCTGGAGGATTTTGGCCACTGTGGCCAAACGGAGCGGGGTACACATATGAGCCGTACCTCAAATTAAAGCTCTAATCATGTCCTATCTTACTATCAAAGCAGTTTTTCTGAATTGTTTTTCAGAAAACTTTGAAAATTTTTTTAATATCACATATATTATTGAATATTGTGAACGAAATTTCTCTGGAGGATTTTAGCCACTGTGGCCAAACGGAGCGGGGTACACATATGAGCCATACCTCAAATTAAAGCTCTAAGCATGTCTTATCTAACTATCAAAGCAGTTTTTCTGAATTGTTTTTCAGAAAACTTTGAAAAATTTTTTAATATCACATATATTATTGAATATTGTGAACGAAATTTCTCTGGAGGATTTCGGCCACTGTGGCCAAACGGAGCAGGGTACACATATGAGCCATACCTCAAATTAAAGCTCTAAGCATGTCCTATCGAACTATCAAAGCAGTTTTTCTGAATTGTTTTTCAGAAAACTGAAAATTTTTTTAATATCACATATATTATTGAATATTGTGAACTAAATTTCTCTGGAGGATTTCGGCCACTGTGGCCAAACGGAGCGGGGTACACATATGAGCCATACCTCAAATTAAAGCTCTAAGCATGTCCTATCTAACTATCAAAGCAGTTTTTCTGAATTGTTTTTCAGAAAACTTTGAAAAAATTTTTAATATCACATATATTATTGAATATTGTGAACGAAATTTCTCTGGAGGATTTTGGCCACTGTGGCCAAACGGAGCGGGGTACACATATGAGCCATACCTCAAATTAAAGCTCTAAGCATGTCCTATCTAACTATCAAAGCAGTTTTTCTGAATTGTTTTTCAGAAAACTTTGAAAAAATTTTTAATATCACATATATTATTGAATATTGTGAACGAAATTTCTCTGGAGGATTTTGGCCACTGTGGCCAAACGGAGCGGGGTACACATATGAGCTATACCTCAAATTAAAGCTCTAAGCATGCCCTATCTAACTATCAAAGCAGTTTCTCTGAATTGTTTTTCAGAAAACTGAAAATTTTTTTAATATCACATATATTATTGAATATTGTGAACGAAATTTGTCTGGAGGATTTTAGCCACTGTGGCCAAACGGAGCGGGGTACACATATGAGCCATACCTCAAATTAAAGCTCTAAGCATGTCCTATCTAACTATTAAAGCAGTTTTTCTGAATTGTTTTTCAGAAAACTTTGAAAAATTTTTTAATATCACATATATTATTGAATATTGTGAACGAAATTTCTCTGGAGGATTTCGGCCACTGTGGCCAAACGGAGCAGGGTACACATATGAGCCATACCTCAAATTAAAGCTCTAAGCATGTCCTATCGAACTATCAAAGCAGTTTTTCTGAATTGTTTTTCAGAAAACTGAAAATTTTTTTAATATCACATATATTATTGAATATTGTGAACTAAATTTCTCTGGAGGATTTCGGCCACTGTGGCCAAACGGAGCGGGGTACACATATGAGCCATACCTCAAATTAAAGCTCTAAGCATGTCCTATCTAACTATCAAAGCAGTTTTTCTGAATTGTTTTTCAGAAAACTTTGAAAAAATTTTTAATATCACATATATTATTGAATATTGTGAACGAAATTTCTCTGGAGGATTTTGGCCACTGTGGCCAAACGGAGCGGGGTACACATATGAGCCATACCTCAAATTAAAGCTCTAAGCATGTCCTATCTAACTATCAAAGCAGTTTTTCTGAATTGTTTTTCAGAAAACTTTGAAAAAATTTTTAATATCACATATATTATTGAATATTGTGAATGAAATTTCTCTGGAGGATTTTGGCCACTGTGGCCAAACAGAGCGGGGTACACATATGAGCCATACCTCAAATTAAAGCTCTTATCATGTCCTATCTTACTATCGAAGCAGTTTTTCTGAATTGTTTTTCAGAAAACTTTGAAAAATTTTTTAATATCACATATATTATTGAATATTGTGAACGAAATTTCTCTGGAGGGTTTCGGCCACTGTGGCCAAACGGAGCGGGGTACACATATGAGCCATGCCTCAAATTAAAGCTCTAAGCATGTCCTATCGAACTATCAAAGCAGTTTTTCTGAATTGTTTTTCAGAAAACTTTTAAAAATTTTTTAATATCACATATATTATTGAATATTGTGAACGAAATTTCTCTGGAAGATTTTGGCCACTGTGGCCAAACGGAGCGGGGTACACATATGAGCCATACCTCAAATTAAAGCTCTAAGCATGTCCTATCTAACTATCGAAGCAGTTTTTCTGAATTGTTTTTCAGAAAACTTTGAAAAATTTTTTAATATCACGTATATTATTGAATATTGTGAACGAAATTTCTCTGGAGGATTTTGGCCACTGTGGCCAAACGGAGCGGGGTACACATATGAGCCATACCTCAAATTAAAGCTCTAAGCATGTCCTATCTAACTATCGAAGCAGTTTTTCTGAATTGTTTTTCAGAAAACTTTGAAAATTTTTTTAATATCACATATATTATTGAATATTGTGAACGAAATTTCTCTGGAGGATTTTAGCCACTGTGGCCAAACGGAGCGGGGTACACATATGAGCCATACCTCAAATTAAAGCTCTAAGCATGTCCTATCTAACTGTCAAAGCAGTTTTTCTGAATTGTTTTTCAGAAAACTTTGAAAAATTTTTTAAAATCGGACACCTGGAAAAGTTGATCATCTAATAAGCACAATGTTGATACTAAAATTTAAAAGACCAAAAATGCTCGATTTGTATAGTAAATAAAAAATTGTCAGTTATAATCTGACTCAAGTAATATTTATACAAGAAATAAAGGGCTTTAATACTTGTTATAATATGTTTTTAAAACATATTTTACTTTTTTAGAAAATTTTATAATGTTTTGCTTGATAAAAAAATAAAAAGTCTCATGTAAAGGGAGTTTTGTTCCATCTAGAAGAGCATTTTATGGAGGATATTACACCATACCTTGTACGCAGTGGAGCAACTCTACGAAAAATAATGCTATTGAAAAAATTATATTGGAATTGAAAAAACACTTACAATCAGGCTAAAGGTTTTAAGTCAGTGATGTTCATTACATGGGACAATTGTCCCCTGCTCAACTCACATGTATTCTTACGCTCTTGCTTTTAGTCGTCACTGAAACTGTGGCGGACGTATGCTGATTTTTTTTTTCAATGCACTGAAAAAATGAATAGCAATGTACGAAAAATATTTTCTGATAGTACAAGATCTATAAAAATCTTTAATAGACTTAATAAAAAAAAAAAACATTTTTTTTAAATAAAAGTTGAAATGTTTTGAAAAATTCGAGTCGAATGATTCAATTATTCCGATCAAATGTATTTGTTTTTCCGTCCGAAAATTGCATTTTTTTTAACAGAATAACATAAGAAATCTAACATATTAAAGATATTTTATTAATATGTAAATATAATGAAATCTTTAATATTGATCAAAAATATCTTCAACTTTTTGTTTTTTATACAATAAAAAAGACACCCTAATATATATATGTATTTCTTTTTTTCCTTTCAAAAATTTTATTTTTGTTTAATTTTTATTTCTTTAAAACAGTTTTACACAAAACATTAACAGTTTCATATTTTCAATAAAAAAATAAATTCATTCAGATACTAGCACTGCTATTAACCCATTGAACTTTTCTTACAGTGCAATTCTCATTTTCTCACAAACACAACTACATTTTTATTTTTGAACAGCACTGTTTTAAGTTCATAATTCATTCATCTGAAATTTTTTTTCTTGACTTTTTAGGTTTTCCCATTCCTTTTTAAGTTACAGGTAAATAATAAAAAAATTTCATAAAAACCCTTAAGCGGTAAAGAAAAATTGAGAAAATATAGTGTCGCAAAGGCTTTATTCTGGAATCACAAATTTTATATGTAATAAAATTGCACATCTGTTTTCAATAGGCTACAATACAAATTATATTTGTGTTGCAAAAAAAATTAAGCAAACTCAAAAACCTTTTAGAATCCTAAAAAACTGGGGAAAAAACAGATTAAACTGGCAGTATGGTAACACTGTACGTGTCGAATAGACGTATGGAATGAAGTACGAATGCGTGTGTGCACATTTATTGTTTTTGTTTTTTATTGAAATTGGTTTTTTTACTATGTTCTTGGCTGCCGCCAAAAAAGTTGTTGCTTTTTGATGAAAAAAAAAAATATATTTTATTGTCATTGGGTTGGTGACAAATATGAATGTAGGTATAACACGTGGATTGCTGGTATGCGGTGGAAATGTATGCACATACAGTCATGTGCGAAAAAATAGGGACATTTATATTTTAATATAATATATTACAACTCTTCAATTAGAGTATTTAAAAAACCGGCCTTTTGAAAAAACCGGTTTCGGTTTTCTTCGAAAAAGTGAATTTTAAAAAAACCGGTTTCGGTTTTTGCAGAAAAAACCGGTCAACCGGGTTTTTCCGTTTTTTTTAATTTGAATAAAAAGCTTATATAATTTGTTAATTATGTAAAAAAACAGAAATTTAATATATAAAGTAATAAAAATAAAAAAATACATTCTTTGAAAAAAATACTTTTTTATTGTATTTCATTTCAACATTACATTTATTGGTTTTAATATTTTTTAATATAATATCTTAAAAATTAATATTATAAAACTATATTTATATCAAATGAATAGAGATCATTAAGTTTGTAAATTGGGTAAAATAAGTACGTTGGTAATTTGAACGTTTAAAACGTTTTTCATTAAATAATTTTTTTTAATATTACATTTTAAATATGTAAAAAGAAAATCTATTTTTCAGTTATAAAATAATATTTTAGAAATAATATGCAATTTAAATGTTTCGTTTTAAGACGATTTTTTTTGTTTGCTTTTAATAAAGCTAAAAGTGGAAAATACTCTTTCACTAATAGTAGATGTTGGACAAATAGTCAAAAGACAATTATATAAATTTTCCAACTTTTCTTTTGTCTTTCTTTTGTCGCATATATCAAGATATATGAAATTATCATATAATGATGAATGATTTTGTACAGTCTCTTTTTTAGGATTTTGAATACTGTTTATTGTGTTATTTAGATCAGAAATTAAACTATTTGAATTTGGAATATCCAAAGTTAAGTCTTCTTCGGAATCTATCAGACTTACATCTAAATCTTCATAACCAAACAAACGATTATAAGTCTTCGGAAAAAATAAAAGAGACCAAGTAACCCAGTTGGTGATGTAATTAAAAAAACCGGTTAACCGAACAAAAAAGACCGGTTTTCGGTTTTCTTCGAATTTACAAAATATTCGAAACCGATCGGTTTTTAAAAATAAAGAAACCGGTTGACCGGTTTTCGGTTTCGGTTTTTGAATACTCTATCTTTAATTTAAGGAACAACTCAAACTTTGTTGTTGCAATTTAAAAAACAACATCAAAAATTATTATAATATCCTATAATTTTTATAATTTCCTATTGAAATACTAATAATATTTCAAACCATTTTCTTACTGTCCCTATTTTTATTCACATTGACTATAGGAAATTATAATACTTTTTAATGTTGTTTTTTTAACTGCAACAACAAAGTTTGAATTGTTGCATTAAATTGAGAATTATTGTTGTACTTAAATCTAAAAATAATATTGTTAGTTTCTTCCCAAAATGTATGTGTTTTTTATTTTAAATTTGTTGCATTTAAGTGTGCCTATATTTTCGCACATTACTGTACCCTTCAAAGAAAGCAACAATTAAGATACTGCATATGGATGCACATGCATATAAACATATATATGCAGGTATGTAAAGGGTGTTTTCTTTGTTTTTAAAAGGACAGAAAATTTGCAAAAGTATATAAAATATTGATTCGGGACGATAAATTAATGCCTGCTATTTACCTTTTAAAGACTACCCAGCAAAACTTTGGCAATCGTTACGATATACTCATGCGTTACCTTGTAGTGATAGCTCGTTGCCTTTTGCATTATTTCCAAGCATTAAGTAAAAAGTTACCGATTATTGATTTCGTATTGCACTCTTAATGTGTTGCTGTAGGGGCTCATGGATTATTTTACCTTACTTCACTGATTAATTTTACAAACGATGAGCCAGAACGTAATGTATTCGATGTGGTAAAGTTATGGTTACGAGTAAGGGAAAATTAAGCAAATTTTTATTAAGAAATAAAATTTTTATTAAAAAAATTATTTTTTTTTTAAATAATTTTTATTCAAAAAAAATTATTACAAATATTTTAAACGTTATTAATTATGTGGTCATGATGGGAATTGAGCCTGAAAACTCTGGTTGCCAGCCGACAACTCTATTTACTAAGCTTTCGACACATGATTTATGATTGCTTTTAAAAAATGTAAACTTATAAAATATTTTCCTATTTTCATTGATTCAATTGTTATTCAAGTCATGTTTTCTAATTTCAAGCCTTGATTTATACTTTAATTACACTTTAATTCAATAGCATATTCAAGCAAAACGGACACTGTAATTCAAGTCGAACATTACAGTGAGAATATACGAGCTATCACTTCTATATCTTACCGATTACCAAAGTTTTGCTGGGTAATCTATAAATAGCAGACTTTCATTTATCGCCCCAAATAAATATTTCATTTACTTTTGCAAATTTTCTGGTTTTTTTTTTCAAAAAGAGTTAAAAAATCACCCTTTACCCACCTGCATACATATACATGCCATTCCTAACATTTTTGATGTTTTTTTTTTGTAAATCTTTTTATTGTAGGTTTATGCAGTACAGTCAAAGCCAGGTATAACGCCTACGCGGTATAGCGTATTGTTTGCATTACCTACCTTATATAAAGAATATTTCTGAAAATGTATACTCGATATAACGAAAAATTTTAAAATACTATATACTAAAAATAATCTATATAAGAAAATAATTTGAGAATTTTTATGTTACTGAACCCTTTACTTTAACCGTGTACCATTATTGCAGCAATTTTTCCAATTTTTAGTTATCTCAAAGATGACGTAAAATTCATACATAAATGTGTTGCGATATAACGAATATTTCTGTATAACGAATGGGCCTGACCATATATCATTCGTCATGCCATGCTTTGACTATATGTTAATTGTTGCTTTCTTTGAAAAGGGGGTAATATGGTACATCCATATAAAAGTGCATATGTATGTGCATACATTTCCACCGCATACCAGCAATCCACGTGTTATACCTACATTCATATTTGTCACCAACCCAATGACAATAAAATGTAATTTTTATTCTCATCAAAAAGCAACAACTTTTTGGCGGCAGCCAAGAACATAGTAAAAAAACCAATTCCAATAAAAAACAAAAACATTAAATGTGCACACACGCATTCATACTTCATTCCATACATCTATTCGACACGCACAGTGTTACCATACTGCCAGTTTAATCTGTTTTTTCCCCAGTTTTTTAGGATTCTAAAAGGTTTTCGTGTTTGTTTAATTTTTTTGCAACACATATATAATTTGTATTGTAGCGTATTGAAAACTGATGTGCAATTTTATTACAAATAAAATTTGTGATTCCAGAATAAAGCCTTTGCGACACTATATTTTCTCAATTATTCTTTACCGCTTAAGGGTTTTTATCAAAATTTTTTATTATTTACCTGTAACTTAAAAAGGAATGGAAAAACCTAAAAAGTCAAGAAAAAAAATTTTAGATGAATGAATGATGAACTTAAACCTTTAGCCTAAAACATTATAAAATTTATTAAAAATGTATAATATGTTTTAAAAACATATTATAACAAGTATTAAAGCCCTTTATTTCTTGTATAAATATTACTCGAGTCACATTATAACTGACAATTTTTTATTTACTATACAAATAGAGCATTTTTGGTCTCTTAAATTTTAGTATCAACATTGTGCTTATTAGATGATCAACTTTACCAGGTGTCCGATTTTAAAAATTTTTTTAAAGTTTTCTGAAAAACAATTCAGAAAAACTGCTTTGATAGTTAGATAGGACATGCTTAGAGCTTTAATTTGAGGTATGGCTCATATGTGTTCCCCGCTCCGTTTGGCCACAGTGGCCAAAATCCTCCAGAGAAATTTCGTTCACAATATTCAATAATATATGTGATATTAAAAAATTTTCAAAGTTTTCTAAAAAACAATTCAGAAAAACTGCTTTGATAGTTAGATAGGACATGCTTAGAGCTTTAATTTGAGGTATGGCTCATATGTGTACCCCGCTCCGTTTGGCCACAGTGGCCAAAATCCTCCAGACAAATTTCGTTCACAATATTCAATAATATATGTGGTATTAAAAAATTTTTCAAAGTTTTCTGAAAAACAATTCAGAAAAACTGCTTTGATAGTTAGATAGGACATGCTTAGAGCTTTAATTTGAGGTATGGCTCATATGTGTACCCCGCTCCGTTTGGCAACAGTGGCCGAAATCCTCCAGACAAATTTCGTTCACAATATTCAATAATATATGTGGTATTAAAAAATTTTTCAAAGTTTTCTGAAAAACAATTCAGAAAAACTTCTTTGATAGTTAGATAGGACATCCTTAGAGCTTTAATTTGAGGTATGGCTCATATGTGTACCCCACTCCGTTTGGCCACAGTGGCCGAAATCCTCCAGAGAAATTTCATTCACAATATTCAATAATATATGTGATATTAAAAAATTTTTCAAAGTTTTCTGAAAAACAATTCAGAAAAACTGCTTTGATAGTTAGATAGGACATGCTTAGGGCTTTAATTTGAGGTATGGCTTATATGTGTACCCCACTCCGTTTGGCCACAGTGGCCGAAATCCTCCAGAGAAATTTCGTTCACAATATTCAATAATATATGTGATATTAAAAAATGTTTCAAAGTTTTCTGAAAAACAATTCAGAAAAACTGCTTCGATAGTAAGATAGGACATGATTAGAGCTTTAATTTGAGGTATGGCTCATATGTGTACCCCGCTCCGTTTGGCCACAGTGGCCAAAATCCTCCAGAGAAATTTCATTCACAATATTCAATAATGTATGTGATATTAAAAAATTTTTCAAAGTTTTCTGAAAAACAATTCAGAAAAACTGCTTCGATAGTTAGATAGGACATGCTTAGAGCTTTAATTTGAGGTATGGCTCATATGTGTACCCCGCTCCGTTTGGCCACAGTGGCCAAAATCCTCCAGAGAAATTTCGTTCACAATATTCAATAATATATGTGATATTAAAAATTTTTTCAAAGTTTTCTGAAAAACAATTCAGAAAAACTGCTTTGATAGTTAGATAGGACATGCTTAGAGCTTTAATTTGAGGTATGGCTAATATGTGTACCCCGCTCCGTTTGGCCACAGTGGCCGAAATCCTCCAGAGAAATTTAGTTCACAATATTCAATAATATATGTGATATTAAAAAAATTTTCAGTTTTCTGAAAAACAATTCAGAAAAACTGCTTTGATAGTTAGATAGGACATGCTTAGAGCTTTAATTTGAGGTATGGCTCATATGTGTACCCCGCTCCGTTTGGCCACAGTGGCCGAAATCCTCCAGAGAAATTTCGTTCACAATATTCAATAATATATGTGATATTAAAAAATTTTTCAAAGTTTTCTGAAAAACAATTCAGAAAAACTGCTTCGATAGTAAGATAGGACATGATTAGAGCTTTAATTTGAGGTATGGCTCATATGTGTACCCCGCTCCGTTTGGCCACAGTGGCCAAAATCCTCCAGAGAAATTTCATTCACAATATTCAATAATATATGTGATATTAAAAAATTTTTCAAAGTTTTCTGAAAAACAATTCAGAAAAACTGCTTTGATAGTTAGATAGGACATGCTTAGAGCTTTAATTTGAGGTATGGCTCATATGTGTACCCCGCTCCGTTTGGCCACAGTGGCCAAAATCCTCCAGAGAAATTTCGTTCACAATATTCAATAATATATGTGATATTAAAAATTTTTTCAAAGTTTTCTGAAAAACAATTCAGAAAAACTGCTTTGATAGTTAGATAGGACATGCTTAGAGCTTTAATTTGAGGTATGGCTCATATGTGTACCCCGCTCCGTTTGGCCACAGTGGCCGAAATCCTCCAGAGAAATTTCGTTCACAATATTCAATAATATATGTGATATTAAAAAATTTTTCAAAACAAAAACAATTCAGAAAAACTGCTTTGATAGTTAGATAGGACATGCTTAGAGCTTTAATTTGAGGTATGGCTCATATGTGTACCCCGCTCCGTTTGGCCACAGTGGCCAAAATCCTCCAGACAAATTTCGTTCACAATATTCAATAATATATGTGGTATTAAAAAATTTTTAAAGTTTTCTGAAAAACAATTCAGAGAAACTGCTTTAATAGTAAGATAGGACATGCTTAGAGCTTTAATTTGAGGTATGGCTCATATGTGTACCCCGCTCCGTTTGGCCACATTGGCCAAAATCCTCCAGACAAATTTCGTTCACAATATTCAATAATATATGTGATATTAAAAAATTTGTCAAAGTTTTCTGAAAAACAATTCAGAAAAACTGCTTTGATAGTTGGATAGGACATGCTTAGAGCTTTAATTTGAGGTATGGCTCATATGTGTACCCCGCTCCGTTTGGCCACAGTGGCCAAACTCCTCCAGAGATATTTCGTTCACAATATTCAATAATATATGTGATATTAAAAAATTTTTCAAAGTTTTCTGAAAAACAATTTATAATAGTTATTATTTTTTTTTTTTGGTATTTCACATTGTTTTAACATGTTAAATATGCTTAGAATTTGTTATTTAGCTGTATTTAGTATATTTTCGTTACGTCATAACATATTTAAGTCTTACGTCATAACATATTTAACTTTTCACCATTACGTCATTACATATTTAACTGACATATTTATCTTCACAGACTTCCGGAAATTGTATATTTTGTAATAAAATTTCGGTAAATTTTATTTTCCTAGTATTTGCTTAAAATATACAAATATTAACATGTATTGTTAATAAAATGTTGTAATAAATCTAATAATGAAATAATGTTTAAGTCCATAGAGTTCTAAAATTAAAAAATCCATATTTTAAATATTATTTTAACCCTATTAAACGAAAATTTGTTAATTTTTGAATAGAATAGAATTTTAATGAAAATATTTAGTTAAATATTTGAAATAAAATTGGTATTTAATTGGTATAATTCAAAAAATGTATACTCCCTATTTCCCAGTATTTATAATAGAAAGCTTAAATATCACAAATTTTTAATATTGTACCCCTATGAAACCAGTATTTGTGTTAATATATAAATTGAATTGAATATTTATTGAAAATGGTGCAGTATAATGTTAAATAATATTTTCAGAAACCGGTAGTTAATGTTATTACTGAAAACTTTATAAACACTATTTCCCAGTAATTAATTATACGATTTTTTTAAAATACCAGTATTTTCTTAAGTGTTTGAAATACATTTTTTTTACCTGTTTATTTTTTTCTTTATATTTATATAAAATGTTTCTAATTATTTCCGAGTATTTAAAAAAGAAAATTAAAAATTAGATATTTTTTAAAAATCTTTTTTTTCAGAAAGCAATTTTAATTTGGAAATCAAATATTTATTAATAGAAGCAAAAACTAAAAAAAAAACAAATATTTTTTTTAACTATTTTTATTTTTCTTTTTTATATTTATATAAAATGTTTCTAATTATTTCCCTGTATTTAAAAAAAAATTATAATACCTTAGATATTTTGTTTAGTTTGGATATCAAATTTATATTAATCAATAGCAGCCAAAACTCTAAAATATTGCCAAATACTGGTTTAAGATAATTTTTTTCCAAAAATTCCCTGTTCCTAGTATTTTGTAGTAACGTAAAAAATTGATAAATTTGTTTTGTAATAAAAGTTTGACAAAATGTCTTACATATTTTTTTGTTATAAAATGTTATAGTAGTTTTTGATATTTCCCCCTATTTCCATGTATTTTTTGTTAAGTTTTTAAATCCGGGAATTTTTTTGAATTGTTTTTTGATATAATTTTTTTTCTAAAATATTTTTCTATTTTTGCCAGTATTTTGAAAATTACGTAAAATATTGTGTTAAATTTGTTTTGTAATAAATTCGATAAAACTACATAGCAAACGAAATAAAAAAAATACCAGTAATTTTGAAAACCTTAGAACAAAAAAACCTTATATTTTATTATTTAACACAATCCTACTATTTACCAGTATTTTTTTTATTTTCTCTATATCAAGTTAATTTTATTTGATTACCCCCTTTCCCTGTATTTATTTATAGTTTTCTCAATTTTTTCAATTTACTTTTTATTTTTGTAATTTTTGTTTAAAATATTTAAAGGGTTTCTGTGTGTTTTAAGCTAATTTTTTTTTTTGTATATTCCTATCATAAATATTTATCAAAAAATATTATATTCTAATGTAGTCAAGGTCAATTGCAGCGTCATTTTTTTATATTTATATTTATTCGTGGTTATTTTGTTCTTTTTGCATAAAATAACAAAATTTTATTGTTTTTGTATATTTTGCAGTATTTTTTTAGTCATCAAATTTCTAGTTTATACAATAATGTTATTGTTTAAAAAAAAAGTAAATACATTATATGCTGTCTCATAATAATTAGCAGTAATAAAATATGATAAAGTATATATTTAAAAATATTATAAAGATCAAATATAAAATTATTAAAAACTAATTTATGTATTTTTTCTTTTTGACAAAATGTCAAAGTCAAGAACATATTGGTTTGCCAACAAAAAAAGCTTTATAGATTTTAATTTTTTTTTTTTGAAGTTTAAAAACTTTTCTAAAATACTGGGAAATACTGATTATGAATTTTGTTTTAGAAAAATTCTGGGAAACGTTTTTATTATCTATTTTTTTTTTTTTTTTAATTACTTAACTAATTAAAAATATTATTAATAATTTTTGTTGTTCTTGTTGTTGTCTTGTGCACAAGTCTGAACAACAACGTAGAACTTTTGATAATTAAGAACGCAACAGAGACGGCCTTGGCGAGTGTTATTTTTTAACCTTGAATACAAAAAAAAATTCTATCTACACAATACAAAAATATATACAAAAAATAATTCTCAAAATTTTGAAAAAAAGAACTTTGATACGAAAAATTTAATAAACAAAAAAAATACATGGAATTATAAAAAGAGAAAAAAATGGCAAAATATCGATAATCAATGTTTTTCATGAATTTAACGTGTAAAATATAAAATATTTTTGCTAAACGATTTTTAAAGATACCTTTATTTTTAAGAAAAATGTTTGTATATTTTTCAAAAAAAAAACTAAGTAAAAATTGGGGATATATTTATTTTTTAGAATATAATATTCATATTCAAATTAGTTTTATTTTAAATATTTTTTATATTATTTTTAATTATTTTATTGTTGCTAGTTTTTATTCCTTTTTTCTGTTTGTTATTTTTTCTATTTTTTATTATTATTATTATTATTTTATATTTTTTGATAATTTTTTTTATTTTTTTTTTTTTTTTTTGATAATTTTTATTTTTTCTCATGGTTGGTAAGCAATACTTTTTCATTATAACGGTGGTTGTCTATTAAGCTCTCATCAATACCGATACGAAAACTTTATAACTGCTGTTGCAATAGTGACATGTGTCTTCAAATATCACTGGGTTTATTTGATAATATTACCTGTTAAATTTTGTTATATTTGCAAAATACCCTTATAAATCGGTGTTTCGGTAGCCTAAGATATTTCAAAATTGAACCAGTAAAATAGCGCAATAAACCCGATTATACAAAAAGACACTTGCCTTTAATATAATGGCCATTTTAAAATTTTCATGTCGGTCTTAAAGTAGCTGTGGTAGCCAACTACCGTTATTATGAAAAGGTATTGAATGCCAACCATGTTTTTTTTTGATAATTTTTATTTTTTTTATAATTTTTGGTGTTTTTTTGCTATAAATTTTAATTTATTATTTTTTATACTTTTTTTTGTTATAATTTATGTTTATTTTTTTTGTTGTAATTTATATTTATTTTTTTATTATAATTAATATTTATTTTTTTGTTATAATTTATATTTATTTATTTTTGTTATAATTTTTAATTGTTTATCTTTTGTTATAATTTTTAATTATTTATTTTTTGTTATAATTTTTTTGTATAGTTTTTAATTATTTTTTTTGTTAATTTTTTATTTTTTTCTTTTGTCATAAATTTGTATTATTTTTTTTTATTAGTTTAAAATAAGCATAAGTTTAAAAGAGCTTGTAAGAAAAAAATTATTTATAATTATTTATTTATGCCAATATTTCGTCACCACATTGAGTGACTTTCAGGGATTTTTTTTTTTGTATAATTAATAAACGAAAATTATAAATTAAAAATATAACAATATATAAGTTTTCAATTTATTATTTGGATTTATTAATTATACAAAAAAATTCCCCTCATGAAGTCAGCCAATGTGGTGGTGAAATTTTGGAATAATTAAATAATTATTATTATTTTTTTATAAAAAAAATGATCTTAAGCTTAATTTTAAATTAATATACAAATCAAGATGATCGAAGAAAACCAACAGTATTTTTTTTATTTGTTATAAATTTTTATTTATTTATTTTTTTTTTGTTAAAAATTTTTATTTATTTTTTTTTTTTGTTAAAAATTTTTATTTATTTTTTTTTGTTATAAATTTTTATTTATTTTTTTTTTGTTATAAATTTTTATTTTTTATTTATTTTTTTTTGGTTATAAATTTTTATTTATTATTTTTTGTTATAATTTTTTAGTATTATTTTCTTTATATTTTTTTATTATTTTTCTTTATAATTTACTAATAAAATTAAAAACAATTTATACAAAATGAAACAATTTATACAAAATAAGAAAAGAATATGATTATAAGATCTAAAATCCTATTAATACCATTCATTTATTTTTTATTTATTTTTGTAATTTTTCTTCAAATATTAAATTTTTGTATATATTTTGTGTATTGAATTTTTAACGGGTTAATAATTTATAAAACGTTTAAAATGTCTCTAGTATTAGTTTTATTATAGGAAAACATATTAAATAATTTCTAATTGTATTAATAACAAATTATTTAAGTGACCTTGCAAAATAGCATTTAAAATATAATGAGGAAATGTATACTATTGTTGTATATTGTTATTATTTTTTTTTATATAAACATGTAACTACAATTCATATGACATTTTTTCTAAATACTATAAGTATTGCAAATAATATTGAACTAAACTTGCATTTTGTAAAAGATTAAAAAACGGATTTTTTCTATCGCATAATCTCTAAAAAAAAATCACCTACAATTGTTTTTTTATTATTTTTCTTTGAGTCATATATAAAAAAAAACTTATTATTTCTTATTGAAGAAAAACCTTGTTTTAGTTATCTGTATTTAAATTTTTTTTATAATAATTATATTTTTTTATGTATATTATGTATATTTGGCTGAAGGCTGGTTTAATAACAAATTTTTATTTGATTTTCATTGAATGAAAAATCTTGGCAAAATAATTTCCTGGTTTCAAGACCTTAACTTGTGTAGCACAAAAACTTCACTATTGTATTATAAATTTAGTTAACACCTTTAAATAAACTTGGTTTATATTTGAAAACCTCTTGTTGCTAATATTATATCTAAAGGTTTTTTTAAGTTTTTTTTTTTTTTAATTTGTATATATGTTAATAAGCAAACAAAATTTAGTTGTTAACCTTGTTTAATTTAAAGGTAATTTGGAAAATGAAAAGACAAAAAACTAGGAAATAATAAAAAAATAGAGAATTGAAAGGAATTTGAAACGTATATTTTAAAGGACAATTTGAGAAAATGAAGGTATTGTGAGAAATTGAGCTATTTAAAATTACCTAACATGGTAGTTATTTTAAATTATTCGACTAGTTAAAATAAGACATTTTATGCTAAATTCGTGCCCAACGGTTTTTCAATATGAAAAGTTTCTCTAAATTTTCCATACTGGCAAGTAAAATATTTTCTCTTGTTTTTTTTTTTAACCAGTTTCTTAGAATTGTATATTTTAAAAAATATTTTCACCTCCAAAAAAAATTTTTTTTTCACCTCTAAAATTTTTGTTCACCTCAAAAAATTTTTTTCCAACCACAAAGTTTTTCGCCTGAAAAAATTAGTTTTACCCCCATAATTTCACTTCTAAAGTTTTTTACATTA
Source organism: Eustalomyia histrio (assembly GCA_949748255.1). Lineage (NCBI taxonomy): Eukaryota > Metazoa > Arthropoda > Insecta > Diptera > Anthomyiidae > Eustalomyia > Eustalomyia histrio. The sequence continues at coordinate 129,358,554 of OX456524.1, forward strand.
TATGTATTAAAAGTAGAGAATTTTTTTTTTAGGACATGGGTGGGCGTGTATTCAAAGATTTAGTACAGCCGAATTTAAGCCGTTTTTATCGATTCTAAAAAGCTTTTCTTACACAAATGTCTATAATAATTTGAAACATTTATATTTATTTCAATGTTTTAAATTTTTAAATTTTAATCTCTTGTTTTTATACAAAAAAAAAAAAAAAAAAATTAACATAAATTGTCTGTTTTTGTCATGTTGTAATTGCTTTTTATAATAAAAATATATAGAAACACCAACTTACCAATAATGTTGGCATTGAATAGGAAGGGCATTCACGAGCTCTTTGACGCATAGCTGCTACCTTTTCCTTAGTAAATTCACAGGTTTCTAAATGAGCTCGTAAAACAGCTGACAATAGACGAGGTTGATCATCTAATTCACCAGACAAAGCCCGCTGTTGGCCACGATTTTGTGTTGACTGTTGCATGGCGGCCAAAATGCGAGCTTTTTCACGTTTCGGCACGCGACCAAATCGTACCGCTAAAATTATAAAAAAAAAAATTTAAGAAATATAATTATTAAAATGATTAATAAAATTATTGAAGAAAAAAGAAACAGGTGGGTTTATAAACATAAAAAATACATGTTAAAATAACAGCTGTATTGTTTGTTGTTTAAATAGGAAGGACAATGTTTTTTTTAATATTGATGTTAAAGCTCATTACATTACATCCCTATTTTTTATATTTACAAAAACAAAACAAAACAAAAAAAAAAACAAAACAATATTGTCTCACAGGAAGTGGCTTTAAAATGCTAAAGATATTTTATGTTTACCCTATTTAAAAAAAAAAAATATATTGGTTTGGTTTTCAAAATACAACTCACTTTGTCATGTTTTAAATTGTTTTTGTTTTTATGATTATAGCTGGTCTTTTGGTTTTTTGTAAACTATAAAGTAAGGCCCTTTAAGTAGGTCATTGCCTTATTATATTTTCAAGACTATTAAACACTTATGTTTATTTTTTTTATTGTATATAAATGATACATTATCATTTTTACTTGAAAGAAAACTTTACAGCTGCCACTTGTAGTTTTTTGTGTAATACACAAAATACAAATTGTTTTAAAATGTTACACTTTCTCTTTTGATTTCAAAAAATAAAAAAAAAAAAAAACATAATTTTAAAAATATTCACCCAATTTATGTTATTTATTAAAATAATGTCACGTTTTTTTACAAAATTATTTTTGTATTTCATAGAGAAGAAGAGGTCATGACCCAGAAATTTTAATGTAAAAATGTGAAACATTAAATTGTTTTATTTGTCTTACTTTCAATGCAAACAATTTTTTTGGTAACAAGAAAGAAAGTTTTTTTTTATTTTAGTAGTTTTCTAAATTACGTTGGAAGAAGCTGCTTGCTTGTGCTTCTTATCAGGGGCGAAATGTACTTTAATTTTTTCTTTGGTTGTTAACATTTCATCTTGTTAGTTAAGTTTTATTTCTTTGGCTCTTAATGTTATTTTTTTCTTTGTTCTTTTGGGTGTTGCTTTGTTAACTGGTTTGTTTGTTTTTTTTTTCAACTTCTCTTTTTTCTTTAAATGAGGTTAAAAAGAAAGTAAATATTCAAATAAAATAGAACAAAATTAATTTAATTTGGGTCGTATGATATTAGAAAAAAATTGGTTGGTCAAAGAAATTCTATAAGGCACTGATGGGCGCCTGAGTAGGGACATATAAAGAGAGAAAGAGAAATTTCTATTAAAAGACATATATTACACTGCAAAGAATACAGAATACAGAATACTAAATTTAGCATTTTCTGATCTTTTATACTTTTGAGAGTTCAAGAAAATTCTGTAATATATTTTTGAAGTATTTCCAACTGTTCTATGATGTTGATTTTTTTTTTTTGACATTTTAAAAACATTTTATAAATGTGAATATTTATATTAAATTAAAGAAAATTCTCACACTCATAATAATTAATGCATAATAATACGAAATTTATATTAAAACTACACAAATGTAAGTAAAATAAACCATTTTTTGTTTGAATTTTTCTGCATGAATTATTATCAGTGTATAGATCAAAATATAAATTATAAATTCTCCGCCTTCAATTGATACCCTTATCAGCATCATGAAATTGCTTAAGTTTTGAAAAAAAGATTTTCATTGGATCTTTAAAGCCCATTAAAAAGAAAACAATATAACGAAAATTAAAAACTAACCACGTAGTTTTATTCTGTTTTATTCATCTCTAATTTTTGTGTACATCAAGAGCGTTTGTGTACTTTGCTTATGTATTCTTCGAAACCTAAAAGTTCTTTAACAAGAACAAAAATTCAGAAAATGAAAATTTAGGTACGCAGTTCTGCTATATATGATCTTTATATTCAGGTGATTGTCAATATTTTTGGGTCCAAGAAAAAAATTTAACATTATTGTAATATATCATTAGTGTGTATAAGTAATATGAAATTATTATATAATTAATATTAATCATACGCCAATATACATTTTTAATAAAGAAACGGGGTTGCCTTTGTCGCCCGTTTTGTTTCATAAAATTTTAACTTTTGGAAACATGAATGAAGAAATGAAAATGTGGATTAATTGAACAACGTATCAGAAACAATTAGTAGAAAAAATTAAAGAAATTTAATTTTAATTTAAAAAATGACTTAAAAAATAATGGAAAATTTCAACTATTTAAATTCAGGCAATATGTCTTATTGTGTTATGTCATATAAGTACGTATAAGTAATATATTATTGGTGAATAATAAATATTAATCATACGCCCTGTTGGGAAAAAGCGTATTTTTTAAATTTATGAAATATATTATTTTTGTACGTATACATAATATGGAATTATTCAATAATCAATAATAATCATACGTTAATAAATATTTTTTAGATCAAATCAGATCAAACAGGCTTAATAAGTAACATAGAGTTTTTAACCCTTTGACTGTCCAATGTATCATATGATATTAATATTACGTATACGTACAAAAATAATATTCTAAAGAAAGAGGTATAAAAATTAAATTTTAACAAATTAATTAAATTAATAAAATACATGTCCCTTCTTGGGCGCCAAAATTAGCTTTATTGTCTGACACAGTATTTCTGTATCTATTCAATTGTTTTTGCAGTTTTTGATTTTAATCTTATGATATTTATGTTATAATACTAAAATAAGCTTAATATATAACCACAAAATATTTAAGGTTAAATTCTTTAGCAAATCATAGTTTTTTTTTATCAAAATTTTACTCTAATTCTTCAAATTTCTTTTTTATTTCTATCATTTAAATGATTTTACTTAAACCCAATTAATATTCATGATTGAATATACAAAAAAAAAAAAAAAAGTAAAATACGATCTCAAAACATTTATTTGATATTTATTTTCTTACATTCTTTCAATAATTGATCAAATGTTTATTAAAAAAATACATACATATATGCATATAAAGTGAGAGGAAATCTCTCTTTTTCTTAAACATCGAACAACTAGCTTTCAAATATCTTTCAATAGCACCACTGACATACTTTTCCTTTTCTCTATACAAAAAGCCGGCTTTTATATTAAACTTTAAAATATCGTCATCATCATCAACATCATCGTACAAACAAACCAGGTCAAATGAAAATGAAAACTTGGTTAAAATTTTTACACAAACATATATAAAATACCAAACATAGAAAAAAACAAAAAATTGGAGCGCGCTTTTGAATAAAAATCAACAACAACAAAAACAACTAAACAAACTCTAAACAATACACACACTGTTGTAAACAGACTACTACTACAACTTTCATTGCAGACACAATATTGTTAATGCTTTAAAAAGCCACCGAAATAAAAGTTGGCCAAAATATGTATAAAGAAGAGAAATTTTATTATTAAAAATAAATAATTTTAATGTAAATAATAATAATAATAAAAAAGCGAAAGAACAATGGGGTGTAATATTGCATTAGAACCCGAAATTTTTCAAGAGCTAGAAATTTGTTTTTTTAAATAATTAATTCAAGTTATTTTTTTTAAACTTTTTTTTATTTAAAAAGTTTAGAAATACACTCACAATATATTTTTCGTTACCGACTGTAGTTTATTTAAAAAGTAATACTACTTAAGAGTTTGTTTTTCAATAAAGAATCAATTGTTATTCATAGAAATATATTTTTTAACTATTTAAATTAGTCATTTAAAAAAACAAACTATTAAAATTTACAGATATTCAGTAGGAGTTGATATCTTCTATTAAATGTATAATTTTATGTTTTCTGTTTTTAAAAATAGAAATTCATATAATTCCTTTTTGTTTATATACAAAATTATTTCAATAAAAATTACAAAAAATTATTCAATTATACATACACACATAGAAAATAAAAATATATACATCTGTGTGTGTTGTATTTTGTAAAATTACATACAAATATAAGAAAAAACAATTTAAAAAACCAACCACAAAAATCGTTTTTTTTTTTTTACGTTTTGTCAGTTAAAAATTGATGGTTATTTTAAACGACTTTCGATTGATTTTACTACTTTTGTCGATTATTAAACAATGATTGAAAATAAACAGCAAAATGTGCTGAATATAATGAAAAATCAGAAGTCCTCTTTTTGATTACATTTTCGATTAATTTAATATGTATTTTAGATTATTTTTAACGAAATAATATTGTGAGTGTAGTTAATATAATTTTTTTTTGTAATTTAACTAAATTTAATTTTTTTCAATACTTCTTTAATAAAAAATGTATATTTTTTTCGGTTTTAATAATTTTTTTTATTTAAACTTTTATTTTAAAAATAGTAAAGAATTTATTAAAAATCTGTTAACCTTTTTTAATTATATTTTTTTAATTATTTTTATTAAAAAGGGAAATTAAAAAAAAAATAAGTTACAAGTTATAAAAATTAAAAAACGAAAAGAATTTAATTTTAATTTATTTTCTAATGCAATATTTTAAAACTTTTTTTTTTGTAATTTTTATATAAAAATAGTGAATAATTTTTATTTTTAAATTTTTTTTATATAATTTTAAATTTTTTTTTTATAATTTTTATATTATTTTGGTTTTTTTTTTTTTTTAATTTTTATATAAAAATAGTGAATAATTTTTAAACTTTTTGTTATAATTTTTATATTGTTTTGGTTAATTTTTTTTGTCAAAAAAAAAAAATTTAAAATTATAAATAAAATTTAAAAATAAAAAATATTCACTATTTTTATATGAAAATAACAAAAGTTAACAATATTATTTTCTAAAATGTAATTTTAGCATTTTATATAAAAATTAAAAAAAAAAATAAAGATAAAAAATAAATTTAGTTTTTTAATTGGAATTTTTTAACTTTTTTTGTGTAAATTTTTATATAAAAATTAAATGAATCTAATCTGTTCACCTTTATTATTATTTTGAATAAAAAAGAAATTTCAAAAAAAAATTAAAAAAGTTGAAAAAAAAGTTACTCAATTTGTACATCTACAGAAATGTACCAAAATCCCGCTTATAATTTTATAGCAAAAAACCGCTAAATTGTTATTACTTTTTAATGTGTTTAAAAGAAATTGATGTCAATAAAAGTAAGTAAACATAGAGCCAAACAGTGATTTTGAGGCACTCGTGCTTCTTTTTTTTGCTATATGAATATTATTGTATATAATTTCACTTTAATTTGATTTTGCTTGCAATGTTTTGGTTTTAGAAAGAAAACCTGTATTTGATTTAGCAAAAAAGTTTTCAAACACGTGAATTAATAAAAAAAAAATAAAAATGTTGAACACTTACGGGCATTGTGATAGTTGACATTGCCTTTTAATATACTTTTTAATATGGGTAATTCTTCAGCCATTTTTGTTGAAAGATATTTTGAGAATTTTTTTTTTTAATATTAAATTACCACATGAGTGTTGTTTTTTATAATATAAAATTATTAGTATAAAAACTAATTTTTGGTTTTCATAAAAAAAATTTACAAAAGAAAAATAAAATTGGCACAATTTTTCTTTTTGCTTTCTTAAATTTTCACTTGATTTTTAGATTTTTTTTGCAGGTACTTGGTTTTCAAATGATAAATATATATTATTTAAATATTTTAAAATTTATTGGAATTTTATTTAATTTTATTTCTTTTTTTTTTTTTTTGTTTAGAAATTTTTAATGAATATAAATTTTTGTAAACTTTTATTTTGAAAATATTTTAATTTTATTTTCAAATTGTTTTGCTTATTTTTTGTTGTTTATTTGAAATTGTGTCAAATTTTGGTATTTAATTTTTGTAAAGAATTTTTTCAAAATTTATTTTGAATATTATCATTAATATTTTGTGTTTTATTTTATTTTTTAAAAACAGGAACTTTAAATTTCTTTTTTTTATTTATTAACCTTTTGTTATAAAAACTTGATTTGTTAAATATTTAATATATTTTTTTGTATGTATTGGAATATTGGTATTTGGTTTTTAGCGCGTAATCCTCAGGGTATAAACGGTTAAATCCAAAAATATATTAGTCAGGTTTTTTTTTAATTAAATAGATTTTTTTTTATTTAAACTTTGGTTTGTTGTTTTTAGTATAAATATCATTCAAAATCAATGCCGTGTTATTTTCATATTTTATTCAAAAAATTTTACTTTTTATTTTTCTTGTAATATATATTTTTTTTATTTTAAATCAACTATATTTTTCATTCAATATATTTTTTTGTTGCTATGTTACTCTTTCAATGGTTTTTTCATAACTATTATTTTTAATTTATACAAATTTTTAACAAGTTTTTTTTATAAATAATATTTGTTTTGTTATTATTTTTATGTCAATAATATAAAATTTATTTTCTGGTTTTTGCTTAACATGACAAAACTCGACAAGGTCTCGAATGCGACTAACTGTAAAAATCTTAAGCACATTACGAATATACCAAAAAGGTACAACATGTGTATAGAAAATGAATACAAACTTGAAAATACGAAAATATCATTTAGATACTTTTTTTTTGTTTTTTGTTTGTATTATTGCTTTTGACTTGTTTATTTATTAAGGGTAATTTAATATATTGTTGTATAAAGACAAATGAAAGAGTAGAGACAGACAGAAATCGGTTCTCTACTTTTATTTGCAGAATTTGCTTTACTCTTTTTAGAAGCTTTTGCTGGCAGTAAGTACAGAATTAATGTTGATGAGAAATTTTGTGTAAATAAAGCTCTTAAATGAGTTGTAAAAAAAGCTTGTTGTTTATTATAATTTGAAAGAGTAATTTCTTAGTTATTATAATTTTATTTAATTTTAATTAATTAAAAAAATATATATATATTTTAATAATGTTTTAAAATAATTTTTTTTCTTTGTCTTTTTAGAAATCTGCATTTTTATACAATCTCAACTTTAAATCATTCGCAAAAATGTATGATTTGTCTAAATATGGTAAGTTTTTTTTTATATATTTAATTTTTGTTTTTTTTTATTAATTCTTCATATTACTTAGCCGAGCCTTTTAGGCTTTATATGGCTAACAAAAGTGTTCTGAACTTAAATCTTGTTTCAATTAGATTAAAATTTTATAAAAACAATTATGTCTAAATTTTTAAAAGGAAAATTTTAAAGTCAAAACTTTAAAATTTATAAAAATTTTCAAAAAAAAAAACTACACTTTATTCCTGTGACCAGTCACGTGACCGGTTAAAACAGGACAAAACCAGCCCAGCACATATCAATGAAGTTTTACTAATGGGCCAATTGCATCAGTTATTTAACTGTTGTTTTTTTTTCGTTAGTCTTATGACTGGCTCGTTTGTGTTGGTTCTTCTGCGTCAATCCTGTGACAAGTCACAAAGCGCAATTAAATCTCTACATACTATAACAAGCCCATGTTACGAGAACCCTTTTTATAGAAAAGAACTGGTTCGAGGTCCCTGTCACAACGTCATGTGACTTGTTAACGTGACAGCACCCTATCCCTCGGGGATTATATTCAGTAATTTGTGTTTCTTAATTTTAAAACTGTGGTTTTTAAATTATTGTAATTTCACATGTAGATGGCGCCCATAATTTTTATAGTATAATCTCAAATTGCTTATATCTCTCAAACTAGGCGAGATAGAGGTTTCATAAAATTTTATGAAAATAATATAATTTTATTTATTTAATTTTTCATTTACTCTATGAAGAAGTTTCATCAATTCAAATTAGTTTCATACAAAATATAATGTATTTTATTAAATTTGTAAATTTTTTGTTTACAAAGAAAAAAATATTTTAAAATCTATTAGAAACATTATTGAAATCAAACTAAGTTTTTTTTTTTTTTAATTTTAATATGTTTCTACTTATTTTTAAAATGCAAAAACAAAGTCTAAAATGTTTTTGTATTAATTTAAATAAAATTGAAAAATTTTACTTTTTGATGAAAAAAAAATCAGCTTGTTTTTTTTAAATATTTTGTAAAATTTCTTTTACTTAATTAAATTTTCTTTGCCGGCTATTTTTGTGGTTTATAGTTTAAGAGAATTTTTTTAAAACAAAAATTAAGCTTTTATGTTCTCTTTTTTTATACATATACCAAAAGCTTTTTTTGTTATTGAACAAGTTGAAAAGCTTTCTTAAAACAACTTTTCACCTTTTAGGTAAAAGTAAGCTTAATTTAAAACAGAGTTGTATATGAAATAAAGCTTAATAAAGCTTTATTTATAAACATATAAAAAAAGCTTTATACTTTGAATTATTTTTGTATTACATTTAAAATAATTATTTGTCTTTTTAAACATGATAAAATTTTAATAGATTTTTTTTAATATTTTTTTTATCAAATAAATTTTATATTAATTCTGTATGTTAAAAAAACCTTGAACTTCATTTTAATTTATATATATTTTTTATATATACTTTTTTTATTTAATATAAAATATTTGTTGTTATTGTTTATGTGATTAGTTTATTTAAATTTTGTATTTATTTTTTTAATTATATTTTTTTCAAAGTCCTTTCTTATTTATTTATTTTTTTTTTTTTGCATATTTTAAAGTAGAACGAGGTTAAAGTTTATTGCTTGTTTGTATATAGAATTTTGCCTTGGGTTCAATGACTTAATTTGCTTGATTTACAATTTAATGCAACAACGACAACATATTGTAAATTTGTAAAATAAACAATATGTTCAAGTAAATAATTGTTTTTATTATACATTGAACAAATATATTTTTTTTACAACAGATAAAAAATATATAAGGTTAATATGTGATCATCAAAATATAAATAAAAAATGAAAAAAATTATAACAAAATTATAATTGATGTTAAATTTTATACACAAAATAAATTTAAAAGAATTCTGTTTGTAATATTGAACATCTTTCATAGAATATTTTTGTAAATTTAAATATTTCTTTTTTTTAAAGGCACCAACAATGGAATTTGTTAATACAAAAAATTTTAGTTATCTTTTTTGTAACATCAATTTTTATTTTCAATAAATTTTTGTACGGAAAATAACAATTTACAAACAAAAAATTGGTATAAATCGAATTTAAATTTTAACAAATATTTTCAATTGCTTAAAATTTTTTGATATTTTTTTTTTGACAAATTTTAAAAGTTTAAAAATTTTTATAATATATTTCGTAATTAAGAGTACTGTTTTTTTAAAATTAAATTGAGATAAAACTTAAGAATATAGTTAATTTTTTTTTTAAATTTTAAGATTTAAAAAAAACTGCTAAAAATATTAAAATAATTTTTTGATTTTTTTGTTTTTAAATTGTTTTTGAGACAAATATTTGAAAAAAGTCAAATTAGAAAGTATTCTAATTTTTAAAGGACTTTCCAAAAAAGATTGTATGACTTCAAATTTTTTTCATCTCAAAAAAAAAACAATAATTTTTGTTTTTATATTATAATGTGATGTGGGTGCTTTATTTAAAAAAAAAATTTTTTTTAAATCTTTATAAATTACTATTTTATATAAAGTAAAAAAAATCAGAGATGTCAAGGTTGTTTAAAAAAAATTTCGTATTAATCATTTTAATCATTATATTTTTTTAATATGTAGTTTTTGTCTAATATTTCTATCCCATATTAAAGCATAAACTATTGCCAAATTAAAAACATCAAATATTTCAAATAAAAGAAATCCATCAAAATAAAAGCATTGACTTACATTTTGATTTAAATTTTTTTTCCAATTTATTTTAAAAAGAAACTAGTTAAAAACTATTGAATAATTTATTTATAAAATTTGAATATAAAAACACCGTTATATCTAAAAACAACAACAACAAAATTGCTACACTTTTTTTGTTTTTTTTTTTGAAATTTAAAACCTAAAAAACAAGAGACGTATAACTCTGGTCATTGAACTAAAGGTAATCAGGCCAACCCAACAACAACAACAAAAAAGTATTATAAAAAAACAAAAAACTTGAAACTTTTAGCTTAACAAATATACTGACGTATATCAATTATAGATAAAAAAATTATAAAAAACTATAAATGATGAAAGCATATTTTTTTTTAACATTTGGTTTGTGTTTTTTGGTTTAATGATGCGAAAGTAAAAGTGAAAGTTTTTTTGTAAATAGTTTTTTTTTCTTTCTTTAAATTGTTTTATATTTTATTTTTTTCTTTCTTTTGTTTATTTAAAGAAATTTATTTGCCTTTTTTTACTCTAGTACTAATTATTTTTTATTTTTTCAATATTTTTGTAGAGAAAAAGTCATTGACTTTTATAAGTTTCTTGCTGTAATATTATTTTTTGTATATTTTTTTGAAAAAAAATTCACTTTCACTTGTTGTTTATTTAATTTTGTATAGAAATTACCAAGCCAAGTTAATAGTGTTTTGTTGGTTATATTGTTAACCTGATTTCATAAGTTGTCTTTCAATTAACTACAATATATGGTTACAAAATAGTGCAAGCTTTCTTTACAATAAAAAAAAAATAATAAAAAATGCTTTTACATATATGACAAAATGTTATAGAAATTTATGGAAAATTTGAGAAATATTTAGAAAAAAAAAAAATATAGCAAAAGCAGTTTCAAAATTTTGCTTATTAAAATTATAATTTAAATTCTGTTAAAAAATTATTGATCAAACTTAAATAATTTTACTAAGGTTTTTGGTATAGATAGATTATTTTATTATTTGAGAAAATTTTCAGTACGAGAAATTTCTTTAAATTAATAAAAAATATTTAAATTTTTGTTTGAATTTTGTGTTTAAATAGAACTTCTTTATAGAGTATAAAATAATAAATGAAACGAAATTTTTTATGAAAACTATTATTACACGAGATTTATAGTAAAACTTCATTGATTTTACACAAAATTAGTTTAACTTCTTAAGCGTAGTAAATTGTTTTGGCGGTGAACAAATTTCACTCGTACTTTATGGCATCATTAAAGTAATTTTAACTGTTAAAATTAATATTTTTTTTATTTTATAAGAAAGACACAATCCACAAAAAACACAAAATGTTTACTAGAAAAAAATAATAGTCTTTGTACCTTAACAAATTTACTATGCTTTAAAGATAATTTTTCCAGTGTAGACTTTTAATTTCTAGAAAAAAATAAATGATTAAATTTTGAAGTTGTAACAGTTTTTTTTTAAGCTTAAAGCTTTTAGGAGCTTTTTTTAAATTTCACACCTTTAAGCGCATAAATAATATTTTGCGTACTCGTACATCAAAATAATTAAGTGTAAAAATACACAACAAATTTCAAATTATAATTTAAAACTTTAAATATATTTTAAGCTAAAACATAAATTTGTGTTTTTTTAAATATTGAATTTTTTTTGGTTTTAACTTTTAAAAATATGTTCTAAAAAAATTAAAGCTTTATTTATAAAAGCAAAAAAATCTGCTCTCCACATAATAGATTTTATGCCACGCCATTTCTGCCGCCTGATTTTTTTTTTGTCATTTAGCATTATTTATGGAAAAATCCAATTATTTTCAAAATTTATAAAAAAAAAATCATTCTTCCTTCAAATTAGTTAATTTTTGCTGTAATAAGCTTTTATTAACATTTTCCCTATAAAATAATAATTTGTAAAGGTTCTGTTCTCTATCCTGTCCAATTTTATAAAGGTTTTAGTAACATTACGTGAAAAATTCAAAATTCACTTAAATATTTATCTTCATACATATTTATCAATATGTTTTCTATTTAATAATTTTTGTTCTAGGTTCTTCAATCTGTCCTACTCCATTTTATAGAAGTTTTAGTAAATAAAAGTGAAAAAAAAAATTCTTAAGTTTAAATTTTCAAAGTTCACAAAAAATCCATTCTTGATACAAATTTGTTAATTTTTGGTAAATCAGTAAATCAATATGTTTTCTATTTAATAATTTTTGTTTTAGGTTCTATTCTTTTTCCTCTCCCACTTAGAGGTTTTAGTAAAAAATAAATGTGAAAAAATTTTTCTTAAGTTTAAATTTTTAAAATTCGTAAAAAAATCATTCTTTGTGTTAGCTTTTATTATTAAGCTTCTATATTTTAGCTGTAAATTTTTTCAATTTGTTGTAAAATACCAGCTTCTATATTTTCTTCGCGAAAATTCACAAAAATGAAATTCTTTTTTCATTTAAGTTTAAGCTGAAAATTTCAAAATTCCCGAAAAATTCATTGTTCATTGAAGTTTGTTACTTCAAGCATAAAATTATATATTGACATGTTCTCCTTAAAATAATTTTGTTTTCAAAATATATTCTTTAAAATTTGAATTTTTCCACATTTCATAAAAATTTTGATATTTCAAATTACTCAGGAAACTGGTTTCAAATGATTCCAGTGAAAAAAAAGTTTATATAATTTTTTTATTTTTTTTTTTTTGTATTTTGACAAATTTTAATCTAGATAATGTATTTAAAAAAATCAAATAATAAAATTGCACAATTTTTAAAATTTTTTAAAATAATTACAAAATTTTATAAAAATGCTGCTCTCATTTAGTATAAAAATTTTTCCCCCATTCGCTTAAAACGCACTTATTTTTATGGTCCTAAAGAACCACTATGAAATGTAATTATTTAAATAATTTTTAATTAACTTTAATTATTTTTAATTAATTTCAATTATTTTTAAATAATTTTGTTATATATTTTTGATTTTTTTTTTGTTAATAAAACAAAAAATTCACCAAGGCGTATGATTATTATATAGTATATATATTTTTTTTCGTTCAAATTACATTCAAATTATTTTTAAATTATAATCCAAGGTAAAATTTACAAAAAAAAAAAACACAAAAATTATAAAATGCATTCATTTTAAAATAAAAATCAAACAAATATAATGCAAAACAAGTAAGAGCGGCTAAATTCGGCTATGCCGAATCTTATATACCCTTCACCATGGTTGGGAAAAAACTGAAGTTTATATATGGACATATATGAAATGGACAGATTTATATACGGACGCCTTTAAGAGGAAATTAACCATTTAGTTTGGAGATAAAACTTGGACTCGGGAAGATTTATGGTTCCAGAAAATATGTATTTTAAAAAAATGTATGTTTTGGGCATAACTTTTTTGTATCTGAACCGATATTTCCGAGTTTTTCAGCAAATATGTTATACTAAAGATTTTCGATCTTTTGCTATATAAGACGTATCCATAGGTCATAATACAGCTCTAGAATAGTGTTTGTTGTTTGTGTATAAAAGGTTAAGAGGTGAAAGAAAAGAATTTCAACAAATCGTTAAAAGAAATCACTAGAACTGCATGTGTTTTATTTCTACAAAATAGTTTGATTTAGCTGGCAAATTTGCATTTAGGATTTTATTTCGCTTTTTTATTAGAAATATTTGTAATTTCTTTAGCTTAATTTTAAAAATTTGAAGGAAAATAGTTTATAATTTTTTTTATAAATTATTATAAGTTATGACCTAAAATAGTTGCACTCAAAGGTAAATTATGTATAAAATTTTCTTAATATGTGAGAAATAAAATGGTTTAAAAATCTTTTTATAAATTCTTTTAAATCGGTGCAAAAAATAGAAATAAAACCGTTTGTATTTTGTTTGTATCAGAGGGTTTTTATACAAATTTTGATGTTTTTAGCCTATTTATGGATTATTTAATTATTAATATAAAATTTTATTTAAATTAATTATTAAATGTAAAAAAAAACAAAAAATAAACAAAAAAAAAATCTTAACGAACCCGCGACCCTTCCACCTGTGGTGAAAGGTATAAAAACGTTTGTATTTTGTTTGTATCAGAGGGTTTTTATAAAAATGTTGATGTTTTTAGCCTATTTATGGATTATTTAATTATTAATATAAAATTTTATATAAATTAATTATTAAATGTTAAAAAAAACCAAAAATAAGCAAAAAAAAAAAAAGTCTTAAGAAAATAATAAAAAAAAAATGTAAAAATAAAAGTGAATTGACCTCACCGAGATTTGAACCTCGAACCCCACGGCCTTAGAGAAAAAAAAAAGTATTTGTGACACAGCGTCTAGACAACTGAGCTATTGAAGCTCACACAAAATCATCGTCAATAGAGGTACATATATAAAAGTCTTCGTTCATTAGAGATTTGTTTAGTTTTTATTTAAATGACAAATCTTTATATGTGTTTGTTGTTTGTGTATAAAAGGTGGAGATGAAAGAAAATAATTTTAATTATTAATATAAAATTTTATATAAATTAATTATTAAATGTTAAAAAAAAAACAAAAATAAGCAAAAAAAAAGTCTTAAGAAAATAATAAAAAAAAAATGTACAAAAAAAAAGTGAATTGACCTCACCGAGATTTGAACTTCGAACCCCACGGCCTTAGAGAAAAAAAAAGTATTTGTGACACAGCGTCTAGACAACTGAGCTATTGAAGCTCACACAAAATCATCGTCAATAGAGAGAAAAGAATTTTAACACATGGATGTGTTGTTATGCTCAAAATTCTACATACATATTAAACAAAAGGGTGTGAAGATAAATACGTAGGTTAAATACGTTTCACAACTATTGTGAATGATATAAATAAAAAACAAATAGTAGTGTCGCCAACTTTTTTTTGCCTATAAAATGCCAAATTTGACAAGAAAAGCGCTGAAACATATGGAAAAATAAAAATTTGAGATTTTACATGACATATTATTTTGGACTAAAATTTTTGGACATTTAAGAAAAAATAAATGGGGATACCGCTTGTCTGTGGAGAGATATGAGGTAGTGGATTCCAACGATGTATTCATCTCCTCCAGAATCGCTCTAGGTTTCGAGTTTTGCATTGACAAGAAAATTTATTTTTGAAATTTCTCATAACATTATTTAAAATTAAAATTTTTGGAAATTTAAGAAAAAATAAATGGGGGTACCGCTTGTTTGTGGAGAGCTATGTGGGAGTAGATTCCAACGATGTATTCATCTCCTCCAGAATCACTCTAGGTTTCGAGTTTTGCATTTGACAAGAAAATTAATTTTTGAAATTTCTCATAACATTATTTAAAATTAAAATTTTTGGACATTTAAGAAAAAAATAAATGGGGGTACCGCTTGTTTGTGGAGAGCTATGAGGTAGTTGATTCCAACGATGTATTCATCTCCTTCAGAATCACTCTAGGTTTCGAGTTTTGCATTTTAAAGAAAATTTATTTTTGAAATTCCACATAACATTATTTGAAATTAAAATTTTTGGTCATTTAAGAAAAAAATAAATGGGAGTACCGCTTGTTTGTGGAGAGCTATGAGGAAGTAGATTCCAACGATGTATTCATCTCCTCCAGAATCACTCTAGGTTTCGAGTTTTGCATTTGACAAGAAAATTTATTTTTGAAATTTCTCATAACATTATTTAAAATTAAATTTGTTGGACATTTAAGAAAAAAATAAATGGGGGTACCGCTTGTTTGTGGAGAGCTATGAGGTAGTAGATTCCAACGATGTATTCATCTCCTCCAGAATCACTCTAGGTTTAGAGTTTTGCATTTGACAAGAAAATTTATTTTTGAAATTTCTCATAACATTATTTAAAATTAAAATTTTTGGACATTTAAGAAAAAAATAAATAGGGGTACCGCTTGTTTGTGGAGAGCTATGAGGTAGTAGATTCCGACGATGTATTCCAACGATGAATGAATCAACTACCTCATAGCTCTCCACAAACAAGCGGTACCCCCATTTATTTTTTTCTTAAATGTCCAAAAATTTTAATTTTAAATAATGTTATGTGGAATTTCAAAAATAAATTTCCTTTAAAATGCAAAACTCGAATCCTAGAGTGATTCTGGAGGAGATGAATACATCATTGGAATCAACTACCTCGTAGCTCTCCACAAACAAGCGGTACCCCCATTTATTTTTTTCTTAAATGTCCAAAAATTTTAATTTTAAATAATGTTGTGAGAAATTTCAAAAATAAATTTTCTTGTCAAATGCAAAACTCTAAACCTAGAGTGATTCTGGAGGAGATGAATACATCGTTGGAAGCTACTACCTCATAGCTCTCCACAAATAAGCGGTAACCCCATTTATTTTTTTCTTAAATGTCCAACAATTTTAATTTTAAATAATGTTATGAGAAATTTCAAAAATTAATTTTCTTTAAAATGCAAAACTCGAATCCTAGAGTGATTCTGGAGGAGATGAATACATCGTTGGAATCAACTACCTCATAGCTCTCCACAAACAAGCGGTACCCCCATTTATTTTTTTCTTAAATGTCCAAAAGTTTTAATTTTAAATAATGTTATGTGGAATTTCAAAAATAAATTTTCTTTAAAATGCAAAACTCGAAACCTAGAGTGATTCTGAAGGAGATGAATACATCGTTGGAATCTACTACCTCATAGCTCTCCACAAACAAGCGGTATCCCCATTTATTTTTTCTTAAATGTCCAAAAATTTTAATCCAAAATAATATGTCATGTAAAATCTCAAATATATATTTTTCCATATGTTTCAGCGCTTTTCTTGTCAAATTTGGCATTTTCTAGGCAAAAAAAAGTTGGCGACACTACTACACTCACAATATTTTTTCCTTAAAAACAAATTAATTTGTACATTAAAACTATTGATAAAGTAGTTAAAAAGAGGACTACTAAAATTTCGTTAAAAACAATTGTATTGTACAATTATTTTTAATTGTTAAAAAATTAATTGACAATATAAGTAAAAACAAACTTCTATCGTTTATTTTAACTATTAAAAAATAATTGCGTAATTCATCAATATAAACGATGTTGGTTTATTTTGACTATCAAAAAATAAACACAAAACCATAAAAATAAACGATTTTCCTTTATTTTTACTATCAAATATCTACCTCCAAGAAAAAAAAATAAACGATTTTCCTTTATTTTAACTATCAAATATTTACCTCTAAGAATATAAAAATAAACGATTTTCCATTATTTTAACTATCAAATATTTACCCCCAAGAATATAAAAATAAAGCATTTTCCTTTATTTTAACTATCAAATATTTACCTCCAAGAATATAAAAATAAACGATTTTCGTTTATTTTAACTATCATATATTTACCCCCAAGAATATAAAAATAAACGATTTTCGTTTATTTTAACTATCAAATATTTACCCCCAAGAAAGTAAAAATAAACGATTTTTGTTTGTTATTACTATAATTTTTTATTCAAATATTTTTGTATTTATTTATCATGAATGCAAAAATATGAATAAAATAATACATGAAACATTCTTAAAACTATTATTTACATAGTTAATTTAAAAAAGTTAATTTAAAAAAAGGTATTGGATAAAATGTGTGTGCAAGTAAAGTGAAAAAATCACTTTTATTAACAGGAGACAAAAAACTAATAATAAAAAAATTATTTACTTTAAAAATTTAATTTCAAAAAACAGTTCTAAGTTTTTTAATAGATTACTTAAGTTGAGTTTAGAAATTAGCTTTTTTATATAAATGTAACGATAAATGTAACACGAACGATAAATGTAACACGAAGAAAATAACTTACAAAAAAAACAATGCAATCGGATTTATATTCAATACATTCGACATCAGCAAAAAAAAAATTAATTACAATAGTTTATCATAACCTTTAAAAAATGATGATATGCCTCGCAAACTACTTCCTATACAATCATATTTTAAATGTATTTCAAATAAAACTTTTTGAATAAATAACCAAAAGTTCATACATTTTGAGTTGTAATTAAAATTAAAAACCTGATAGGCTTTAAAACATAACGCTAATGCTGCAGCCACGTTATCCATTTTAAAAATTAATTGATCAATTACTACAAAAATACTTTGAACATTAAATACATCCTTTTTTATTAGAAGAAATGGTTGATGTCCACTATATAAATTTAGTTCAATATCCTTCTCAATGAACTTTATGGTACATATTTGTGATTCGGCAATGGTTGCCTTTCCAGTTTCTTTAGGCTGTCGTTCCGGCTTTAAAACACCATGAATAACATATATAAAAACTGCATCTTTAGAATCTGAAAATAAAAGACAATTTTTCTTTAAGGTATGCATCATGATTTTGTTAGATGTAGGTAAAAATTACTTTGATCCATTGTTGGCCATTTCTCTTTCGCTTCGCACCATATGGACTTTAGATGTGTATCCTTCAAGTTCATGTTCAGATAAATTGGTAAAATATCATTCAGTTTTGTCCAGTTTACATAAAAATTTTTGTATTTCTCTGGATAAAGCTTCTCGAAATCAATTGAAATCTATATAAAACGTATTGAACCACAAGTATGATGACAATATATGGATATGTCTATATTTTTAGCAGTAAGACATTGACCATAACAATATTGACAAGCAAACAACTAAAAATCTTTACTGACAAATTACAACTTGATATGTCATTGGATCAGTAAAAATCTTTATTAATGACTGAGCAACTTTAAACAAGGTTTTCTTTAATTTACATATCGATGGCTCAATACAATAATTACAATGAACAATTTTTAATAACATCTACAAAAAAATTTAAATGCAATATTTAATCATTACTGGTAACAATAAAAAATTGAATTCAAAGAGAGGCCTTTCTACATTAAGTCATCAATATTTTATAATCGAAAAATATGAAAATAATAAATGCAATTTTTTACCAGCTCAAAACCAAAACTTTGCTTATATGCGGGCCAATTGTCAATAATATTTGCTATATTAGCATCTTTACATTCAGTCAGTTCTTTTAACCTGTATTCAACACATTCCTTCCAACGTTGACATGTTTGCTCTTTGTCTGTAAAATTGTATTTTAAGAACGACTTGATTGAGCACGCATCTTGTTCTGTTAAAACAAAAAATTTTGTTGTACACAAATCATATTAAGACATATTGAAAAAGATTTACCACTTCCAAGAAAAGAAATATTTTTTTCAATGTATTGATGGGACTTTTGAATCGTTTTTCCTTTTGATGTTAATTTTATCACATTTTGGTATCTATTAAAAAGTTTACCTTTTGCTTTTTTATTTTTCTCTTTCTCGTAGTAAACTGCTGCCGATTCATTGGGAAATAATGTCACGATTTGGGAAGCAAGGTTTTCCATAGTAATTGACTCTAATTTTATATTTTTCGATACATAAAAATCGACAATTGCTCTTGTTAGCTTATTTTGCTCGGTATTGCCTAATCGGCCATACCTATCATAAAAGGATTTAAGATGGTTATAAATGGGGTTATTTTGGAAGACGTGATTTAAAGTCTAAAAATAAATAATAGTAGTTTTTATCAATCAAGTTAAAAACAGAGTTTGCTTTATTATAACGTACATAGTTTGAAGTAGTATCAATTCTCAAGCGAGGTAAGTGGGCGTATTCGTTATTAGATAAATTACCAGAAAAATTGTTTAAGTTTTGAGAAGATTTCCAAAGAATAAATTTTTCAATAAATTCTACTTCTCTTCCAAGTTGTCGAATATGCTGAAAACTTCCAATTTCGAACAATTTTTCTAAATGATATCGATCGAAGATTTTGACTTGACTTAACGTTATGTTTTGTTCTGTAAAAATTATAAAAATGTTTAATTTAAAAAAGGGAATTAAAAATTAAGTCATATTTTACAAATGTATGTGTGTTTAGCACAAATGAAACTAAGAAAAAAACAAGTATGTTTAAGATTTTATTGCAATATACTTCTACTAAGTGTACAAATGTATGTGTAGTAAGATGGAAACACAGCTATTGTTAACTTAAATTTGATTTTTTCGAAACATATTTTACCTTGTATTAGAGGCATTACGTATGAGAAATTTACATTATCAATTTCTTTTAAAAACTCGAGCATTTCGTTTTCAAGCGCTGGTAATCCAATTTGAGTATAAATTCCCGGTTGGTGATTGTCAATTTGATGTTGATTACTTAACACATGTTCAGGGTTTGAAAGAGTTTGATTGTTGATTGGAGGTTCTTGATTGTCAATTTGGGATTTGTTACTTAATTCTTGTTGAGAATTTAAAGTAGTTTGAATGTTTATTGCCGGTTTCTGTTTGGCAATTTCAAGTTGGTAGTTTGGTTCAGATTGATAGTTTCACTCTATTGAATGGCGGAATAATTTTGAATATTTGTATTTAATTTGAAGTAAACTTTGTAAGTCTAACACCTTTTTTACCGTTTTGCAAATTAGTAATATTAAATGGAAATGATATTATATCATTGATCGGTTGTATAGAAATTGAAAAATTATCGCAACGTTCTACAAAATACCCAACAATATTATTTGAAAAAATTAATTTAAATTGTTTTTCGTAAATAAGAAATACTTTGGAATCTGTAATACAAAAAATTATTTCTTTAATTTCGAATGCTTCCAAATGCTGTGAACTATTAAATTTTGCTACGTGGTGTCCAGATTTGTACAAAGTACCATTATAGGAAATGCAGTTAAGAGTAATGACGTCAAGATTATTTAGGTTTTCATAAGTTGAAATTGTATCTTGAAATTTAGAAATAATTTTATCACTATTTCTATAAATGGCTTGTTTGCAACTGTTTTTGTTAAAGAAAATACGATAAGCAAATTTTAATTGAAATCGAATTGCAGCTGACAAAATATAGCATATGCGGTTGTTCGTAACGTTTGCATATGTTTTAATCTCTTTATGTTTAGATTCAAACATAAAGTTAGAAAAATGTCTTATAGGACCCGATAATTCTATAATTGTTGAATAATGTGTTAAAAAGTGGTGTTTTGGTTTTAGAGTATCTCCAAAGATTTCTATATACATTTTGTTATGTTCGCTTATAAGGTTTTTAAGTAAGTTAATTGATGCACTGTTATGCGATACGTTTAATACAACATCTAACAAATTAACTACAATACAAATAAATCTCCATATATCACTTTCATTGTCAATCAAATCGAAATACATTAAGGGGAAAAAGTGGACAAATGTCCATGATTCTCTTGCAGACATATTCAAATTGCATTTTTTTATTCTTTGAAGACTAATATCCGTAGAAACATTGCCAATTTCAATTGAACCGTAATTAAAATTTTTCTTTCTCAAATTTAAAGTTTTAAGAGAAAATTTGTGATAATCATCAACATTTTTTTCTTTGTCGTTTTCAAATAGAAATAAAATTACTTTGCACATATCATAAATAAAAACCCCCTCAAATAGGTCATGCATTATATCAACAACTTGATTTTCTGTAAAGTGAAAAGAAGGAATTTGGTTAAATATAGTTTCACGTTTAATACCCGTGCTTTGGGAGTCACATTTTGAGACATCAAGAGTATAGTTTTCTTTATTCCTTAATAATTCAGGAATTTCCACACATTGTTTTTCGGCATCACTTTTTTTTATTTGACATAAACGACAGTAAGAATGTGCATTAAAACTTTTATTGCATTCTAAAAGAGAATTAAGTGCTAAATTGTCTCCTAATATTAAACCCAACACAAATTTTACGTTTACGTTTTCCCCATTAATTATGAAATTTATTCCATTAACTTCTAAATTAATTAGTTTTTCAACTAATTCATGAAGGCAAATATCATTACCGAATTCCTTGAGATCATTGCTATCTATTAACGAAGCTTTTAAAATATTTTCTTTTTTATGACAATTGGGAATAGAGGGAAAGGAAATATAAAATGAACAGACAGACGATGTATGGGATCCTAAAGAGTTGTTAATTTGCAGATCATCGCTATAAAGAAAGTATGGAATAATTTTTTGATTCTTGGGAAACTTTTTTAATTTGTTTCGCCATATCTTTCCTTGAACAAAGTTATCCAACTTGTTTTCAGAAAGAAAATTTTCTATACGGTTTAATGATAATCCAATTAAATTATCCATGTTAAAAAACTTTTCGAAATAGAAATCTATTGGAAAAATAATACCCTTTTTTGTCAAGTTACTAAGACAAATTTCACCACTTTTGTGCACTGGCTTTACTTCATTTGAGAATATAACTTCATTAATTGGTTTTAATAAATTTAAAGAAGTTAATTTGCTTGTTAATTTAAATTCACTATCGGAATCTTTAAACAAATGTGTTATGTTAAACAATAAGTCTAATAAAGTTATTTGATGTTCTACGTCAATGAAAGGCAAAATAACAGATTTTATAAGATCTACAATTTCAACTAGAATGAATTCTTTCACAGAATTTACAATTTCGAAAACATTATTCCTATTGATATTATCTTTCGAAAACAATGACAATATAAATTTTAACGCAGATTCTTTCAACTTAATTAAAGCATCAGTTTCTGGAACTCTTTGCGTACATTCTATAATAGGACTGGAAAAATCTGTATTACAATCTCTACTATTTGAAGCAGAATTTTGTGACGTAGACGGAAGAGGATTGGAATCGTGGTCTATATTTTCAGTATTAAAATGTAACCTTTTCATATGTTTTCTATACGCTCCTAATGAAGAAAATGATTTATTTTGACACTCTATACAAATATAATAGCTTAGGTTTGAAATGTAGTGAATTTTAAAATGATTAAAAAATTCTTTATGGGTTCTAAAAAATATTTTACAAACAAAACATTCCGCCATTTTTAAGCAGCGCAAACCTAATAATAATTATAATAAAAACGAAATTAAAAGTTAGTTAAAACTAACAAAGAAAGTGATACTTTCAGATCGTATTAAAACTAGGAAATCTATGAACTTACAAAGAGTAAGACAAAATTACTCTCAAAATTAAAATTTTCTAAAAAGTAAGCGAACGGAAAATTTGCAATAATTAACAAGTTTGTTGAACAGCTGATTGTAAAACCAAATCCAAAAATAAATTATAACTGGTCGATATGAAAAAAGAGGATTCTTGTTGTAAAATCTTAAGCAGAAACATTTTAGAAGATTTTCTTATCTTTTCTTTTTTTTCTATTTACAAAAATTTAAACACATTTTTTTTTCAATCATATGTTTTTTCGCTTGTAAATTCTTGCTGGCAATAACGAACGGAACTATTATTTTTGTCAAGGTTGGCAACCGATGCTTTTATAATTCGGTTATGCGTTGCACTCATTTCTAATTGTTAACCATTAAATGGGACTTAGACGATCAAACATGCTGTACAACATGTTCAGCAATTGATAATGTATAGCGTGGTTTGATGGCCATTACAAAAACAAATACACGAATTAATCAAGCCATGCTGCATAGCAGGCTTGAATTGTCAGCATTATGTTTTTTACGACACCATTCCTGAAATATCTCCAACGATATCAACACCGAAAAAATAAAAATCGATACCAATACCGTAACTTGTTTCTGTTGCCAACCCTGTATTTTGCTCATTCCCTTTTGTTTTTACTTTGTGTCTAAACTCTCTCAGGCAGAGTTTTTAGGATGTAGATTATCTTTAAACTCAGTTTATCGCAGTTGGTAACTTGAATACTGATTTCGAAATTTGTTTTAATTTATTTTATTAAAAACAAAATTTTATGCAACTAAAAGTTGCTCCGACAAATTAATGTTAATAAACTGACAAAATTCGTTTTAGGTTTAACTAAACCAAGTTTAACTCACATCCCAAAAACTCGGCCTCGATGGCCACTAGGTAACTAGAACATATGTAAAGGCTCTTTTGGTAAAATTTTTATATTTATTAACTTACCTATTTATCTTCTAAATCTTGAATTTTTGCCGCAAAAGAAAGAAGCAAGTCAATATTTGCAAAAACTTCTTGACATACATCCATAAATAAAATCTATAATAAAATGTGTATGTTATGAAATATTGTTATAAAATATTTAATATACATAGAAGTAACTTACCAAATAGTTTTTTTTTTAACAATTTATTGGTATTTGTTTTTAATATTTTGTTTTAAATAATTTAATTGTTTTTAATAATTTAATTTTAATTGTTTTTAAATTTAATTTTATACGAAACAAAAAGACAAGACGCCGGCAAACTCTCAAATATAAATGAAAAAAATATACCAGAGATGGTAACGTTAGGTATTGTTATAGTACTAAAACTATCCTAGAGTACTTTATTCAATGTATTGGCACTTTCTTCAACAATACTGTGGATTTTATACTAAACAAAATTGGGTTGTCTAATGTATTAGAGCAAAACATTAATTTTTGTATTAATTTTCACTTCTTTTGAGCACTTGTTTACAAATATTTATTTCTGGTTTATACAAATAAAATATTTAAAGCATATCGCTGGGATTTATATTGAAGAGTTAATTTTCACATAACTATTAAATAAACGAAAATTATCTGTAAACTTTATGTTAAATAATAGTGATCTTAAAAACTTTAGCACAAAACAACTCGCTACGTGCTTTTATAGCCTAGAAACAACTATTATAGTTGTCTACTCTTTCTTATATGGTGTTAAAATAATATATATATATATAAATTTCAGCGGAATCCGAATTCTCCTTTTGGAGGTTTTTTTAATAAGTTTGGTAAGTAAAAACTAAAAAACAATAATAAAGAACGAAAATGTACTAAATCCATAGAGGGTACTTTTTTGTGTGCAATAATGTAGAAGTCCCTACCTTATCATCACTTATTAACAAATGAAATGTTTTGGAGAGAACATAATTGAAAACAATATTGCCACATGTAAAACTATACATTGGGCAGCCAAAATTCCCACATAATTTGATATAATTTTTTTTAACCAAAAGATATCCAGGAAAAATTACGCTAGTTCAGATTAAATATAGAGGAAGCCAAAAATCTTTTAAAATCAGGAATTTTTAGCGGTGCTAGTTAAAATAGAAATTTTAAACAAATTATCTAAAAGAAATCATTGCAGTAAACTACATGTAAGTGACTTATGATTACTTTCAAAAGTAATTGAAGCAAAAAAATTTCATGCAATGGCATTAATTGTCATTTGTAGTAATTTTAAATATAAAATTCAAAGAATTGATTTTTAAAAATATATCTATCCAAAATTTTTTTTGCAAATTTTGCGTAAAAGTGTTATAATCTACAGCACATTTGATAAATTTGTGTGAAATTTCTGCAATCAGTTATACATATATTATTTACCCAAAATGTTAGAAAATCTCTGTATTTCTAATTACACATACTACTAACAATTTTTTTTATTAAAGATTAAGTGGCAGCACTGTTTGAGAGTAAAGAAATTTAAAGAGAATATTTTTTTTTAAAGGCAACTATGATTTTTAATTTTATTTAAAGTTTCTTTTAAACAAGTTGATTATGTAACAGTAAACTTCATTGCATATTTATACCATGTATATGTATGCAAGAACTGATGAAAGAACTAAATATATTTCCATATTAAAAAAGATCTCTCTAAAACACAAATAGAAAATAAATGAGAATATCGTCAGCTGAAACGCAAAATACGTAACCAACATATTAATTTTTGTTACATAAAGGCAAATCCATCAATAAACATTTTAACAAATTTTGTTAAATTAACGGAATTTTCTTTGCTATTCGCCCCGATTTTTCATGTGCAACTGTTTTAGAAAGGGTATTTTTTAAAACTTTTAATTCTAAAAAATAACACAAAAAATTAAATGTTAATCCAACAATTTTTTTATTCAAAAGATCAATACATGGCATTAACATTTAAAAATGATTTTGGGCCTATGGCCACCGCAGTTGTTCTTGACGAAGGGCATTCTTGTCGTGCAATTTTTGGCCACTAATTCGAGTATGGCTTAAAAAAGACCCTTAATATTCATTTTATCGCAATGGTATTCACAATCTTATTGAGTCATTCAATCTTAGTTTTCATTATTGTAAAACAATTTTTCAGATGTTAACTCATTTTTTTTTTCATAATACTAAAACAGGATTTACTTATAGTTGCTAAAGGACTTCTTCCATTAATGGGTTAAGTAGAGTTAACCGCCATAAAACCAGAGACTAAACTCCAATCACTTTAAAATTTGTTATGATATCCATCAAATAAAAGCACATTCAAATGTTGAATTAATGGGCTGTTTACAAAAGTCTTTAAAAAACTAAAAGCATTTGACTAATTCACAATTTCTTAATTGATGAGTTATATAATACCTAAATAAAAAGATATTTGAAGGACTTTTCTAATGATGTACTGATCGGATATGTAGCTCGGAATTATTTTAAAGACAGTTATTTGAAGACAGTTTCAAAACTTATATATTGTAAAAAAATCATAATTTTAACATTTTTTGTGCCAAAATCGTCAAGATCGCAGTTTTTAGAAGATTATGGTTGGCTACACCAGTTAAACTCTTTTGCTTCGAATGGAAAAATGTGAACTCAAAAATTCCGTATTAATAATTCAGAAAACTGTAAAAGATACAAAAATAGGGCTTCGTGCGAAGAATGAGTGACTGCATGTATATTAATTTTGCATTGCATATTCTTGTTTCTTCTGAAGCACAACGGGATCTGGAAACACCACATTAATACATCCCAAATTGGCTTAATTAACAGTTTAAGCTCCAGATGTACTGTTTAGGATTATTTGCATTTTTGTTAAAATGACTTAGTAAACAATATTGGTTGGAAGACAAATAATTTTAAACTTAATCCACTTTTTACAAAAAACTATTATTTTTGGTTTGAAATAAGAGTTTTTTTTAACAAGAAAATTTCAACTGAAAATATTAACTGCTACAGAAAATAGGTATTAATGTGTAGTTTGTTTTTTGAATAACTGATAAAAAAAGTTAAAAAAAAATTTTCTTTGTATTTTAATTATTTATTCAATTAAAAACAAACTTTACGTATTACTTTTTAAATAAACTACAGTCGGTAACGGAAAATATATTGTGAGTGTATTTGTTTTTTATTTATATCATTCACAATAGTTGTGAAACGTATTTAACCTACGTATTTATCTTCACACTCTTATTAAACAAAGGGATTTTACTGGAAAAATTAGAGGTAGTCCTGGTTTTTTGCTAATATCTCAGCCATTTATTAACCGATCTGTCTGATTTTTAATAGCAAACAGAAATGGATCACATGTAACAGAAATAAAAAAGAATCAGGTCCTCATCATGTCTGGGTTCTTCGGAAAACCCATTTCAACACACAGACGGACAGACGGGCATCGTTAAATCAACTTCGCTCTTCATATGGACCCAGAATATATATACTTTATAGGGTCTAAGATCAATATTGTAGAAATTACAAACGGAATGACAAACTTATATATACCCTTCCACCTATGGTGAAGGGTATAAAAAGAGAACCTACAAAAAACTTGCGGCTGACTCTGGCAAACATAACATAACAGACAAACTTGACACACGAACAAACAAATATTATACAGTAACCAAGTTAGACTAACTATTAGTCAAATGGTTGGTTGGTTGGTTGGTAAGTCAGTTAGTCAGACAACAAACTACTAAGTTCACTTGAAACCACAGCTAAAATAAGTTGAATGACCGTGCCTGACCCACATAAATGTCTTTGCACTCTTTGTACACGACAAAAGGCGTTCACATACATTCGCACACTCTCAATGCAAAAAAAAAAAAAAAAAAAATGACTGCTAAATGTAAAACGACTGCATTTTGTATGCAGTCGCAAAATTTGTATTTGTCACTAACTTGTTTGTTAAATTTACAACAACAACAACAACAATAGCAACCGAAACACAAGCAATCGTTTAAGTTTTTTTTTATACATAAATTTGCAATCGTATACTTTTTGTTTGCCTCGTTTTGCCCTCCCACCCGTTTTTTGTCTGCTTTATTGCAAAAAATATAAAAACGAGGCCATTTTGTAAAGCTCGTAAGAAAAACGATTTTATAAAACGAAATTATACGAAGTCAACAGCAACTAAAAAAAAAGAGCAATGAACGCCATTCAGCACAATATGATTTTATTTCTTTTTAACTGCATATATTTATTTAACAATGAGCATGTGCACGTCATTGTAAGTTGCATTAAAATCGTTATCGTTAAATATAAACGAGTAACAATTTTTGTTGTGTGTGTAGATTTTGCATCGTTTCTAAGTAAGAAAATATGAAAAAGAGCGCCAAATATAAAACAAGATTTATGCAATCACAAAGCACTTGAAACCTTCGAGAAAATTTCCAAAAGTCGTTGAACTTTTTCAATGCATTTGAAAAATACAAAAATATACATACGATACATACATATAAGCACAACAACAATTCTAGAGCAATGCAATGTGATAAGCTAAATATAAAGAAGCACAAGAAGACAAAATATACTAATACCAAAAATGAGATTTAAAAAAAAAAAATTACTCACGAGTAAGCCAAAAGAGAGCAATAATATATTTTTAATAGTAGGGTAGGGTATGGTTTTTTAGTGTACAAAAAATATATAGGGGCCTATAGGAGGCTCATATCGTGAGTGTATTAAAAAAACAGAAACAAAAACTAGTTTTGGGGGCATTGAAAAATGAAAGTGTTTTCTAAAAATGAGTAGTCAACTCTATTAATGAGATACCACTCAATTAAGAGAGCTGTAAGAGAGTAATTTAAATTTGAGTGATTTTTATAACAAGTTTTATATTATATTTTTAATTTTGTCTTCTGTAAATACATATTATGAGGTAAATGAACTTTTTGAAGGTTCACTTAACATAGTAAAGTTTTATAATTTTGTTTGTTTGTTGAACAAAATACAACAGCCTCTTGTAAAATATAAATAATAATAAAAAAAAAACAAAATAAACTTGTTATTACGTTTATATTATATAGAGGAGGTTGTTTATGTTTTTTTTTTTTTGGTTAAAATTTCACCACTTAACAGGCCTTAACGTTTTTGTTTTTTTGTTTTTGTTTAAATACTGAAGAGTACTAACAATTTATGTAATCAAAATATTAAGTAAATTTTAATTTTTTCTTTTTTTGTTGTAACACATTATAACAATACAATTTCTCTAGTTGTTTTTATTTTTGCCAACGTAATAAGGAAGTTATATTTGCTATGGAATTGTTTGTAAAAAGAAAGTTTACAAAACCACATACATTACTTGTAATTGAATTTGAAATGCAAAAAAGAAAAAATAAATTTTTATTAGATTTTTGTTATAACATATTTTTGCTCTAGGAAATATTTTACTTAAAATTAAAAAAAAAAAAACAAAATAGCAAAGATTTTGGTTTACAGATAAGTTATAACATTTTTAAACGCTTTAAAAATCTCAAAAAAAAAAAAAAATAGAAATAGTCTTTTAAAACAAAATATAAAAAGCTTATTGTTTTGCCTTATGTAAAGCTCTTTGAATTATAAAAAAAATTTTAATTTTTTTAAAATATACAAATAAATTAAAAAAAATTGGCGCCCAAAATTGGACTGAAAACAAAAATTCATTGATGGTTGGTTAACCTTAAACTTTTAGCTTTAACAATTAAAGATAAGCGCAGGACTATTGCATTATACAAAAGTCATTTGGCATCCCTTAAAACTTCTAAAAAATTTCGTAAAACAATTTTTCATTTCAAAACAAAATTTGTTGCCCAATCTGTATCATTTGAGTTGTATAAACGAAGGAATGCAAAATATGTATTTTTTTTTTAATCTAGAAAAATTTTTATACTTCAAAACAAATTAGACGCCCAACGTAATACGCGAAAAGAGAAAAGAGTACTAATAGCAGTAAAAGCTACTAAAAATTGGTTTAAAAGTGCACTGCATAAAATACAGTTGAAATTAGCAGAATCTGTTTGCTAAATATTAGTAAGATATAAACAGCAAAAATAAAACTGCTAATAGTAGCATTAAAAGGTAAATAAAAAATAAAATTTTATCATGCAGGAAAAAGACATCTTAGAATATGTTTACAGACAAATATATATTTGTTTAGAAACTACCATATGTATATTTGAAGTAGATTTCTAAGCATTTTATATTTGTGGTTATTGTACATGTGTTTCCAGGCAAAAATTGTAATTTTATCATTATTATACTTGTGGGATGCAAACATAATAATGTTAAACATATATATATTTGCAGGCCAGCTATATGTTTGCCGGTGAATGCATTTAAAAGGATCCAAGCATATATATGTTTACAACCAAACATATTATATATGCAGGCAGGCAAGCATATCGCATTATAAATGCAGCAAATATAACTTACAGTGTTTCCAAATTTATGCATATTACGAGCATATTACATTTCCAGCACGGCGTTTTTTCAGCGTGATGCTTATTATATTTAACAAAATTTAAATTAAAATAAAGTTAAAAATTGTGTAAATTTAACAGATTTTGTTTCACTGTTTTTATTTTACTAATGTTTAGAAAACAGTATCTACTAATTTTAGCAGTTTTTGTGGAGGTATTTTTGAACTAATTTTTAGTAACTTTAGTCAACAATTTTTACACAATTATTTGATTAGTGTAATAAAAATTATATTTTTCTTTAGTGTTTTTTTTTTTTTAGTTGAAACTTTATTTATTTATTTTTTATTAACATTTGCAATTAGAAAGCAAATAAGTAATTAAATGGCGCCCAAAATAAAGTCCTGATTATAAGAAAAAAAAAAACAATTTGGATTAAAGTAAAAAATTGTTATAGTAATTCAAAACCTAATTAGCGTCTTTTCTGGAGCTTTCTGAAAGCCTAACAACATTAAATGGCGCTCAAAATTTATAAAATCTTTAAAAAAAAAATATTTATAATCAAGTGAAAATACGTAATTCAAAACTTTTTTGGCGCTCAACGTATATCTTTTTGGAACAACCGAAATATGGAAAAATAAAATATATTTTTTGGCGCCCAACGTGGTAAATATTTTTTGGACAAAAAAAATGATTCCCGACATGGGGTTCCAATAAACAAAAATAAAAGGTATTATATAAAATTAAAAATTATTTGGCGCCCAACGTAGAGCTTTTTGGAGACCCAGAAAGATGGAATAATTAAATATTTTTTAAAAAAATTTCAAAATTTTGTAACTAACATAACTTAACGACCATCGTATTTTTTTTTTCAAAACTCTGGTACTTTCAACACATATGGCGCCCTACGTAAAAATATTTCCTTTGCAAATGCGAGTGTTTTTTATAATAATTATAAACATTTTCGAATTTTTTCGATGTTTCAAGTCCAGTACGCACTTTTTTTATGTCTGTCTGTATGTCACATTTGCTCTCATTATATAGTAAAGTATGTAACTTATTTATACAATATTGTATATTATTTTTATATTGTAGAGGCCGTTTATTGGTGTTTTTTGTTTTGTTGATGTTGTTGTTGTTATTGTTATTTAAATGCGTAGCCTCCATATGTATATTTTTGTTGTTGTTGTTTTGTTTATTATACAATCATTGATATTACTTTTCTGCTTACACGACTTGCTCTGCCATACATTTTAGTATTTTTTTTTATATGTAGATAGATTCAAATCGTATGAGTTTTAAAGACTACAATAACAACATCTATATGTGTAGCTCGTAGCTAACAGGCTGGCAGCAATGTACGTAATATATTTGTAATTGACCTGAATAAAGTTCAAATAACTTTTTTTTTATTTTTTTTTTTTTTTTGCTATACAACCTCGTCAGTGTATAATAGTGTATTCGAATGTATGTGATATATGCAATGTAAAGGCTTTTTGAAAAAATATATATTTATATAATTGAGCAACGAAATAAAAATGAAAGGCATTAATAAATACAAGGATAAATGTGATGTTAAAATAATTTTTATTTTATTTGATTTTTTTGGAGTAAAATTGAAAAAATAATATGCATTACAATTATTGTTTAAAAAATTAAATAAAAAATATATATATTTTTTCATTAAAAAATTAATATACATATATATTTTTTTAGAAATTGTGCTTTAATAACTTTTTTTATTTTTTTTTTTTGTAATTAGGAGATTTTTAATGTATTTAGTTTATTTATTTTTTTATTTATTTATTTATTTTTTTATTTGCTTTTTATTTTATTTATTTGTTTATTTTTTTTTTATTTATTTTTTTATTAATTTTTTATTTTGTTTTATTTATTTGTTTATTTTTTATTTATTTTGTTTGTTTATTTATTTTTTATTTTGTTTATTTATTTATTTATTTATTTATTTTATTTTATTTATTTGTTTATTTATTTATTTATTTATTTTATTTATTTGTTTATTTATTTTTTAATATATAAATTAATTAATTTAATTAATTTATTTTTTACTTAATTAATTAATTTATTTTTTTATTAATTTCTTTTTATTTATTAATTTATTTTTATTTATTAACTTATTTTTATTTATTCATTAATTTGTTTTTATTAATTTATTTTTTTTATTTATTTTTTTATTTATAATATATTTATTTATTATATTTATTATTATTTATTTAAATCGTTTTAATTTTTTTACTTTTTAATTTATTTGTTTTTATTTTTTTGTTCATTTTTTCTTTATATGGTTTATTTATTATTTATTTTTTATTTATTTATCATTTATTTTTTTTTATTTATTTTATTTTTTTTTATATACTTTATTTATTTTTTTTTTATTTATTAATTAATTTATTTATTTTTTTTTATTTATTAATTAATTTATTTATTTTTTTTTCTTTATTTAGTTGCTTATTTATTATTTATTTATTTATTTATTTATTTATTTATTTATTTATTTATTTATTTATTTATTAATTTATTTATTTTTATTTATTTATTTTTATTTATTTATTTTATTCATTTTTTTAATTTTTAAAAACTTGATTTATTTTTTTCTTCTTCAATCCAAAATATTTTTCAAAAAATAATAGAAATAATGTAGTGTTATGTTTTACGAGAAATTTTTAGAAATAAATTATTAATATTTTTTTTCATGTTTAAAAACAAAATGTTTTAATAATTAAAATAAATTTAAAATAAAAAAACAAAATTAAAAATATTTTATTTACATATATTTTTTTTTTGTTGTTGCTTGAGATTTTCTTTGTTTAGATGAAAAATAAAATTAAGCAAATAGTTGCACGTATATTTTTTCTTGTTCAATTTATATGACCTCGTACTAATTTAAGTTCATTTTAATTAAAATAAAAACAGTCTAAAATTTTTTTTTTCGAGAAAAAAAAAACTATTTAGAAATTTACAACAGATAAAACAAAATCCCCCAACCCATATATAGTTATTCCAAGATATAAATTTATTGTTGTTAATATTTTTTTTGTTATTATTTTTATTAAACAATTTTTTTTTATTTTATACTAAATATCATTTGCCTTGCTTGTTTCGCCTTGCCTTGCCTCTTTTGCCTCTGTATACAATTTTGTTTGCCTCAGTATTAAAAAAAAAAAAACAAAACAAAATAAAAAAATGGCTGGTTGATTGTGACCTAGTTTTACGTTAACAACGTCAGACAAACGGTCAATGAACTTCATTTTTATTTTCTGTAGCAAACAAACACCAATATGCACGTACATTTCATGTACATTTTTTAAACATGAGCTATAGTCAAAAAAAAAAAAAAATTATATATATACATATATAAAATCCTACTACTACTACTATAACAATTTCATTTACTATCACTCTTAAAATTACTGTGTACTATATAAATTCCCAGCTCCCTGTAGGGGAAGACAAGTAGTGGGGCGCGAGATATATATTTTAATACTCGTGTAAAAGAAATTTTGTATGTTCAAATATGTATGAGGAGTAACTCATTTCAGTTTCATTTTCATTTTAGGTATTTTGTTGAATTTACGAAATTTTTATTTTGTTATTGTGTTTTAAGTAGTGTTTAAATTTACGACATTTACTATAAAATTTTAATATTAAATAGTTGTTGTAAAACCTCTAAAAAAAACATTTTCTCAAAATGCAAAAGAAAGTGATAAGTAATATGAACCAAACAAATATTTTAATTTTTTTTTTTCGAAACAGAAAGTGAAAGTTTTTTTTAATGTTAAAAAGAAATTATAAATTATTTATATTTATATTTATGAAAAATTTATATAAATAATAAAGTTAAATGCATTGAAATAGTCCACTTAGTTTTTAAATATTTTTAATCTAGAGATTGTGCCCATTTATTGATTGCAATATTTTTGAAGCTAAAGTTAGTGTTTTAATTGATGCCAGAAATTGAGCTGTTTTACCCCAGTGTGCTTTAAAAATTGTAATACTTTTAAAATCTTTGAATTTTTTATAATTAAAATTAAATAATTTAAATTTTTTTAAGCAAATAATAATTTTTCATAAAAATTTCTAAATTGAATTTTAAATTTAAAATAAAAATAAATATATTTTTTTTTTTGAAAATTATTTGATTTTAAATTTTAACGTAATATATTGAAGTGTTCCAAAATTAAAACCAGTTTTTGCATAAAACTTAATTTTTTTTTATTTTTTTTGGGAGTTTTGTATAAGTTCTTAAATAATTTTGACGGGATTCAGAAGCATTTATTAAGTTACATATTTATTTATTTTATTTATTAATCATATAATTACAAATTATATGTTAATACCCTAACCGAACACTAGCAACAAAGGCTCGTTGTAGCGAAAACAGACCAGAGCTTCTGGTGGGAATTGAACCCACGACCCCCGCACTGATAAGCTAGCACGCTACCAACTAGCCTACGGGGCGCTCATTTATTAAGTTATATTTCGTGTTTTTTTGAAATTTAAGATTTTTTAAATTTATTGAAAAATTAATATAGCTTTGAAGTTTCGCATTTTTAATAGTTACCATTTTTTTTTTTTGAAATTACAGCAGCCAGATTTTAATGCATTTTTAATAATTTTTTTTTGCAAATTTAGGATATTTTTTTTTAACTTTTGAATATTTTTTAGTTTCTGAAACGGTTTTTTTATAGACAAATTTTTAAAAATTATAGTTAAGTCAAATTTTGTACCAAATAGTACATT
Organism: Eustalomyia histrio; assembly: GCA_949748255.1. Lineage (NCBI taxonomy): Eukaryota > Metazoa > Arthropoda > Insecta > Diptera > Anthomyiidae > Eustalomyia > Eustalomyia histrio. The sequence continues at coordinate 129,393,805 of OX456524.1, forward strand.
TTTAATTTTATTATTTTTTTTTTTTTACAAAATTTTAGTTATTTTAGGAAAATTCATAGTATTTTTCGATTTTTTCAGATTTATTTTTTTTTAAACTATGTTGACTAAATTTGTGGATTTTGTTTTAAATTGCAAATTTTTAAACAAATATTTTTTTTTTCTTTTTGAAAATTTTTAATTTTTTATTGCTGCTACTGATAGTATAAATTATTTTAGCTTTATATTTATTATTTGATAGTAAAAATATTTTATTTAAATATATAAAAACTCCATATTTTCATAAGAACTAAAATTTTGAAATTTTTCCATTTTTTTTTTTTTAATTTTAGGTTTTTTTTTTATAATTTAAACTAAATATGCAGACTTAAACTGATAAAATAAAAACTTTTAAAGATTTTTATGTAAAAATATTTTCTTGTTGGAAATATTTTTTATTTTTTATACATTTTTTTTTTATTATTATTTTTTTTTTTTTTGCAATATTAGTGTTTTCAGATGAATTTTATTTTAGCGTAATAAAACTATGTAGAAAATATTAAAAAGACAATCAAATAATGTTTTTTTTTCTAAAATTTTCTTTTATTTATAAAATAAATTAAATAAGAACAAACTGGCTTCTTAAATTTAAAAAAAGGAATATGTAAGCAAAAGAAATAGATGACAATATTCGGTATATGACACCTTTTGACTATTTCCCTTAATAGCGAATAATAGCATTGTTTAAGCCAAACAGTAAAAAAAAATATATAGCAAAATTTCAGTTTTGTTCCTTCTTTTAAAAATTAGTGCTTTATAAAGTCTATGATTTATTTAAAGTTTTTTTTTTTTTTTTTTAGCCAGTGTTATTTAATTCTTTTATACAACAAGACCTTGTGTTTATTTGTAAAAACTTTTTTTTTTGTTTCCTTGAAAGATAATAAAAGAAATAAGCACATGGCCAGGTATTTTTTTTAGTATAAAATATGTTTAAGACAATATAGTAATATTATATGTTTTATTATAAAAAGAAGAAATATATAATTTCTTTTCCTCCCCTTCAAAAAAAAAAAAAACTTTCATTTTTCATTTCTTTATAAAGTCTAGTGATTTAATAAACCATACATGTGTCTTGTATTGAAAACAAGTCAATGAACTAATAATGAAGAGGAGGCAGCTTATAAAACTACTCATACTTCATCAACCTCATTCATACTCCACTTAACTAGCCAAGCTTGTTAAGCAATCTTTGGATATACAAAAAAAAAAAACTTCATTTTTTAACTTCCCTAAAGAAAATATACTCTCTTCATGTTTTTCATACACGATATAACAATTTCCTGTTAAACAACGTAATTTATTTTTATTATTATTATGTTAAGTAATATTGAGCTTAAACACAAATATTACAAAATTTGTGTAGAGTATAAAAACAAAAATAAAAAAAAAATGTTATAAAGTAACACTCTATTGAAAACTAAATTTGAAGGCCTCTCTATAGTTACTCTCTAAATTTTATATATATATATTTTTTTTTGTGGGGATTTTTTTTTGTATTATCTTTTATTAAGAGCTCGTGCATATAATTATTTTTATTTTAGTATATGAGCATGAGGTTGTTTTTTTTATATAAATATATTTATTTTCGAAAAGCCTGCAAAAATTTAGGTTAAGTGCGTTCATTCAACTTTTAGCACCATTTTATAACACACACCATCAAGCATATGGACTATAAAAAAAAACATATTGTTCATATATGAACGAACACCTGCATATTTGTTTAACAATAAAACAACAAGCAAGCAACAACTTTATTATCAGAAAACAAAAATTTGTTTAAAAAATTACGCAAAAAACAATTTTATTTTGAAAGCAAACATTAAAACTTGAACTAAATAAAATAATCTTTTTTTTTTATTTATAAATGACATTAACTGATATATAAAAAGTGTGTGGTTTTTGACTGAATCATATTATTATTCTCAAGAAAAGCAATAAATTGAAACCTGATTTTTGAAAACCTCTTCACAAGGGTTAATGAACTTTTTTGCGGTAAACAAAATTGGCACTTGTTTAAATAACAAGAAGTTTTTGCAAAAATTTATATTTTTTGGTTTCTGTTAAAACATTTTTTTTTGTAGCTTTTTGGCGGGGTAATTTTTGTTTTTTCAAATACTTTAACATCAATATTTTAAAAGTTGTTATCTTTGTTGTGCTAGTTTTGGTGTTTTGTTTTTTCTTATTTTCATAATTAAATTTTTTTAAAAAATATAAATGAGTGTACTTACCATCCCGACTCATGCCGACAGCAATACATTTTTTCAGACGACAGTACTGACATCTATTGCGATTAATGCGTAATATGCTGCATTGTTGATTTTTTGTACAGGGACGATATTGTATTTTTTGTTGTATAGAACGACGGAAAAAGCCCTAGAAATAGAAAAAAATTTTTTTTTTTTTCAAAATTAATAAAATAAATAAACTTGAAATGTGGCAAATATTTTAAAACTTAAAAAAAGAACACGCGATATTTAAATTAATCTCTCTTTATCTTGGTTTTAAATAATTTTAAAATAAAGTAAGCTCTGTTTAAAAAAAAAAACATATTTTAAAATTGGCGCCCAACATAAGGCCTATATGACATACATTAATTATTCAGTCTTCTGATAGTAACCAATATTTTTTACTCAACTAAATTAAGTTTTAACACGACTTACACAAAAATAATCAATGTGCTTATTCTGGCGCCCAACGTAGGGCCCAATTTAAAAGACTAAGAAAATTAGCAATTTTTATTTAATCACTACGAAAGCGACCCATATCACAAATACGACCATATACCCTCAAATTTCGGATCTGAATATATATGGTCGTATGTGAGACTAGATATGGTCATATATTAAAATGTATATAGACATATATTATATGATAATGTGCAAGCCCATGTATAATCATATAAGTTCACCTACAAGCTTAGGTATGATCATATAAGTTCATATATAAGCCCATTTAGATCATATAAGTTTATATACAAGCCCATGTATGATCATATAAGTTCATATACAAGCCCATTTATGATCATACAAGTTCATGTATGATATGTTCATATACGATCAAATTTTCATTTAGGGAGCATTTTGTATTAAGAAAATCGTACCCGATTTTCCATTTTCAAAAGTAACCTACCTCCTTTTAACAACTTTCGCGCCCAAAATAAAGCCTACTTAAAATATTTTATGTTAACATTTATATACCCAACCTTACTACGGGGAAAGAGTATAATAAGTTTGTTCTGATGTTTGTAGCTCCCAAAAATAACAGTCTTCCTAAACCCCAGCTTTTAGGATGTAAATCGACTCAGACTCATGCAAACCTTGTAGTCAAACTACAGATTGCACATGTCCTAAGAGAAACTCTTGTGCCAAAAGACAAGCCCTGTTTAAATTAGAATCTGTCCATATTCAGACATACGTACCAACCACCCACCTCCCATTAAAAAGTTCTATCTAAATTGGCCTTCAATGATATTAAAGACACTCAAAACCGAAGATATCTGATTCTTGTTTACTTTGCGAAGGTTCATTTTTGCGCCCATATAAATTTCCGTTACCTTTCCGGCGCCCAACATAAGACCTTTAAAAAATCGTTATTTAAACAATGGGAATTTTAAACATGGGGGAGCTCGTTTTTTAAAAATGAGATTTTTTTATTTCGCAATTTAAACAAAAGATTTTCAAATTTCTTTGGAAAATATTTAATTTTTTTTTTCAAATTTCTTAGAAGTTTGGAAACCTGAATTCAGTTTATTTTAGTTTACGAAAGCCGTTTTGTTTCATAAAAACACAATATTAGTTTTTTTGTTTCTTTTGGCGCCCACCTTAGAGCCGATTCGAAAGATTTATATTTTTGATTTTGTTATTACATTTCATTTCTATTAAAATACAAGCAATATCACTATTTCCCTTTTATAAGCTAAACGCTGTGAGTTTTAAACTTCAATCACCCACCGTTGGCTTTGTGAGACAGAAAAAAGAAATATATCGAATTATGTCAAAGCCGTTTACAAATAATTATAGTAAAATCTTAAGTTTTCTTTTTTTTAATTTTTGCGTTTTTGATTTCTTCATTATTACAATTATGGCACCCAACGTGGGGCCTTGTTAGAAAGACTTTAGTTTAGAATTTCCTAAAAATTTATAACTTTTAATAAAATACTTTATTTAAAAAATAATTCAACCTAAAAAATTTTTAATTCCATTTGTTTTATCGGAAAAACTTTACAAGATTTTCTCAATCATCAATCTCCTTTCAGAAAATGTTCCTTTTTTTAATTTTAAACAACAAACTCGATATTATTACGGTAATGGCACCCAACGTGGGGCCTTAAATTTATGATTTTGCAATTAAAACTAAACAAATACATTGAAAATAGTTCTGCCTAAATAATTTTACTTCCATTTGTTACCCAGGACAAACTACATTGACGCCCAAACTTGAGATCTTTGTTTTTTTTTTTTTTTTTTTCTTAGAAAACTTTTGTAAAGAACACTATAATTCCAATTGAAACCTTTCTTAAATTGAAAATTTTTCTTATGGAAGTTGTTCTTTCTGTGGGTTTATAAAAAGAAATCATGATTTTTAATTTTTTTGGCGCCCAACGTGGAACCTTTTTAGAAAGTTATGAGTTATTTATTTGGGCATTTATAGAAATCAAAAAACCTAGTTTTGGTTATTAAATCCATTGAAAACGTAATATTTTACTAACTTACACTAACAACTCAACTTTTTGCCTTTTGGCGCCCACCGTGGGACCTGAAGCAGACTATTAAATTTTTGTTAGCATATTTTTAATAATAAGAAACTATAAATTAATAATTCTTAATTGTGATATACTACCGCAGGCCGCCAAAACATGGCAAGGTGTTTAAACAATTTTGAAAAAAATTAGTATTTGAGGAGAAATGTTCTATTCAAAAAAAAAAAACCTACTTCCTTTTGTTGCTTAAGTGTTTGTGATTGTTGTTCATTTTTATTACTATTAGCTTCCATTTCTTGTTGCTGCTGTTTTTCATTCTTTTTTATTAATATGGCCACTTTATCTAAATCGGTGGTTTGTTGTTGGCTTTGGTGTTTACCAGTTTCTAAATTTTCATCAAATTTTTGACATAAATAATTTAATGTCGACTGTTCTTCCTCCTTGTGATCATCATCGCAACCGGAATCGTCCATATTATCTAAATGACAATCGGCACACTGACACTCTTGTTGGTCCTCCTCGTGAATTAAACTCGAACGTTGAGACGTAAGACGTCTTGAGTAGTTTTGATGCTGTTGTTGTTGCTGTTGTTGTTGTTGTTCCTGATCATAATAAATATCATCATCACTAAACTCCCTTTGTAATTGTAGCTGTTGTGGTGTACAGGTACAACCATTGCTAAGGGAATGTGTGCTGGAGGTGTTGCTTATTAAAGAAGAATTTGAATCAGAACTGTCGCGCCTATGCTGGTGTTGTTGTTGTTGTTGTTGCTGCTGCTGTTGCAATTGTTGTTGTTGCTGTTGATAGTTTTGATGTTGCTGCTGTAGCAAAATGGCAATTTCTTTGTGGGTTTGTTCGGCGAGGTTTAATTCATATTGAGAGGAGGTGTTTGTGTTGTTAAAATTATTTATAATGTTGTTGCTGGGGGTGGTGGTGGTGTTGTTATGTTGTGGTTTGTCATTTAGATTATCACATTTTTCAAATTGCTGATCACCTTTAATGTCTTGTTGTTTTTGCTGTATTTGCATTTGTTCTTTTTGTTTCAATTCACGAGCATATCTGATTTTTTTCCAGGGACATTGTTGTGGCTCATATATTGCTGCTTCCATTAAGGATTTATCCAAATTTCTTTGTTTATTATCCTCTTCATCTTGGTCTTCATCTATACCCGATTCATTGTCATTTTTTAAACGAGGAAGATCTTGCTCTTTATTTTCTAAATGATGCTGATCTAAATGTTGTTGAGGTTTATGCTGTTCCTGATTTATGGGTGTTATTGTACTAATATTGTGATTAGAGGTGTTTAATGTCTTTATAATGTTGCTATTATTATCACTTATGTTAGTTTTTGTTGTTGTTGGTGGTAATACTACTAATTGTTGTTGATGATGCTGTTGTTTTGAGGGGCTGGTTGTTGTTGTGGTTAATGATGATAATGTTGCTGATGATAATGGGGAGGAGGAGGTTTTCAGTCTTTTTGGTTGTGCCAATTGTTGAGCTAATTGTTGATGTTGTTGTTGCTGCTGCTGCGGATGTTGTTGCACATAGATTATTTGTTGTTGTTGTAATTGAGGTATTACAATTTGTTGCTGCTGTTGCTGTAAAGGACTAGTATTTTGTGTTTGTTTTTGCATTAAGGGTTTCTTGGTTATCGGCGCTGATTCCAAAAGTCTAACCAATGAAGCATGTTGTTTTTTCAACTGTTGACTTTTATTATTTAACAATGTTTGTTGTTGCTGCTGCTGTTGTTGTTGTTGGACATTTATAACCGTTTGTTGCTGAAATTGTGTTGTTTGTCCATTATTTTGCAAAGCGGCGGGTGTAGTTAATACCACAATTGTTGTTAGCTGTTGTGGAGGATGATGATTTTGATGATGTTGAGATCCCGCATTTGTAGTTAAAAATTGTGTTGGCATTGTTCTAACAATTTCCACCTGCTGCTGTTGATGTTGTTGCTGGTGTTGCTGCTGCTGATGATGATGATGTTGTGTAAGTTGATGATGATGTTGTTGATGTTCTGTTATTGCCACTGCCGTGGTAGATAATTCTTGCATAGCACACACCATTTTTATATTTGTTAAATATTTATTTTTTTTTAACAACTTTTTAATTTTTTTATATTTGGTTTTAAATGACACTTTGTTTTAAAAAAAAATAATTTTTAAAATTTCTTTTTTTTTCTAAAATTTTCTAATAAGGAACATATTTCTTTTTTGTTTTGTTAACTTCAAATACGCGCCAATATTTTTTTTATATATAATTTTGCTAAAAATTTTACTAAAAGCCCCTTGATATTTTATTTCTTCAAAAATTTTCTGCTCCCCTTTCTAAGGGTCTTATGTCTTTTTTGATTTAAATACACTTTTTAAAACTTTTTCAAGATTTATTTTTTTCTAATAAAAAATAATCTTATTTTTCAAACGACGCGTTAAATTGTATATATTTATTTAAATTTTTTTTTTAATTTTTTTTTAACTCTCACGTAAACACGTCCGTTACGTTTGACACACAATTTGCGAATGATGGTATAAATGTAACTACTCTATATAATTTATTAATATCACTCAGCTACAAAAAATAACTCAATTTGTTTTTTTATACCTAAGAGAATGAGTGTAAACGTTTTGAGTTTTTTTTTTTCAATTAACATGAGAGCACATAGTTATAGTTTCTTTTGTGCTTTGTGAACGTTTTGCAAGGGGGAGGGGGGGGGGGTCTGGTTTTGTGTGAAGGCTCTATTTTCAGTGTTTTCCTGCAATATTTTTGCATACTGCAATTTTCAGTAAATGTAGGTATAGTTGGGGTTTTATGTGTGTGTGTGTGAGTGTATGAGTATCTCTATAAGTGTTATTAAAGGGGGGCTTTACGTTCTGTGTGTATTAAGACTGCCAGCTGAGTTGAGCTGAGCAGTCGTCAACCTCGCGCTACATTAAGATTTTTTTTTATATATTTTTATTATTTTTGTGGGCTAACAGAGGACATTCACATTTTGCAAAATTACAAAAAAACACAAGTAAAAAAGGGCTAAATTCGGCTGTGCCGAATCTTTGAATACCCTCCACCAAAGGGGATGAAGATGATATACGTATATACTAAATTTTGCATGAACTGTAATATGAATATGTTTTGTTAATTTATGTAACGAACTTTTGTTATTTAGTTTTAGCAATGTTATTTACAGAGGTCTGCTCTGTTAGCGACTTTAACATTGTTCATTTTTACGTTAACTTAGTTATCATAGTATGTAAGACAATAAATGTAATCGAACAATAAGAAGACTTAATAACATTTTTACTTACTTAACAGAAAAAAAAATAGATACAGAAAAACTGTACAAATTTGTATGGAAAATTTTGAGGTACCTTCACATTTTTACTCATAACTTTTGAACCGCTTGACCGATTTTGCTCATTTTAAATATCAAGGGAGGATGTTCAATAATCTGGGTAAAAATAGGCACCCCCGCTTGCGTCTTCGCGTCGTGATCGTGATTTCAACAGACAGACGGCCAGACAGACGGACATCGCTAAATCGACTTAAAATTGCATAAGGATCACGAATATATATATTTTATGGGGTCTTAAACCTATATTTCGACATATTACAAACGGAATGACAAACTGATATATACCCTCACCAAATATGGTGGAGGGTACAAAAAAGCAAAAAGTTCTAAAACGGCTATCAGCTTATATTAAACATAATACGTAGACCCAACTATAATATAAAAAAATAATATGGAAAACTGCAAAACAAAGTTTTAGAAACTTGGTTTTTTTTAATTTTTTGGTATCTAAATATTTTCTCCTCAAAAGTAAATTATATGCAAATTTTACACTTTTTAATTTTTTTTGTTATATATTTAGACTGATCTCTTTACAATTAAAAATCCCAGTGCAAAATTTTAATATTGTAAATATTATTATTAATTTTTATATGGAACCGTGTTCCCCATATAAACCCGTCTTCCTGGTATTTGTTTAAATAATTTTTTTCGGCAATTTCGTCCAAATTTTATTCTATATTTTTCGCTCTATTCTTAAAAACAGTATCAGGACCCTTCTCAGAATTTGGATTGCTTTTCGAAATTTTGTCAAAACTATACTTTGTGTAGGGCATTAAGTATGCTTGGTGAAGGGTATCAGACTTTAATCTTGACGTCCATGCAACTGCCTAAGAAAGCTTCTTATCAAAATTTGGGCCACAATTCTAAAAATAAATGGATAAAATTAAGTACATAAGTTTGTATTGACTCAATAACGATCCCTATTGAAATTGGTTGAAATCGGTCCGCGTTTTAACCAAGCCGCCATATTTAAATTCAGGTTGTGAACGCAGTACTCCCTCATAACTCATGATGCCAATTTTAAAGCGAATCGGACAACTTTTTGACCTAGTCCCCTCACATAAACTACCTACCCGAATACTCGTGTACTTAAATTCACTTTTTGGGTAGCTTCGTTCAGATTTTTTTCATATTTGCCGCTCATATAATAAGGATCATATCTCCTTTCGAAATGTTGCCCACTTTCCGGAGTATTACCTAACTTTTACTATGGTGTATGGTATCTCATGGTGATACTTGTCCTACTGCATTTTTTTTTTTTTCAATATTTCTGATCTCTCAATATTTCAGATCTCCTTTGGAAATGTTGCCCGCTTTCCGAAGTATTACCTAACTTTTACTATGGTGCATGCTATCTCATGGTGAGGCTTGACCTACTTAAATTTTTTTTCCTTTAATATTTCTGCGGCTCCAAATTCGATTGCATGGACCGCAACACGATATCGGTGCGATTTAAAAACTCTGTGGTGGTAATTTTTATCCTAATATTACGTTCATACTGAACCTTAAAATACAAATTTTTATTTTCAATTTCTATGCAAAGTTTAAATTCCAAACTTGAACAATAAAAATACGTAACATAAGATGTTATATCGATGTAGTTAGTGTTTACATCGTATTTTAATCACATTAGTGTTAAAAATGTTTCACCAATCCTGGTATTTTGTTTTTTGTGTTTTATTCTCCCTAGTAGTTTGATATTGAAATTGAGCAAAATCGTGGTAACTGTAAAAAAAGTTATAATTGAAAATGTTTTTTTTAGCGTCAGATGAATAATACATTTTGTCTATATTCAGACCTACCTCCAATAAAAAAGCCCTTTCTGAGTTTGACCTATAATTATAGATAACTAGTTGAAATTTGGGTTGGTAATGTTATATGGGACTATAAATCATGCCACTTAATTTGAAACTTTAACCTTAAATACCGGAGTTATCCGGTATGGTCCAAATTTTAATTTCGATTATCACAATAATCCGGTAATGCTCATATATTGGTTGCCGCATTTACATATAACTATATTTAATTTGATTCGAAAAATGGAGGATCTGGTTAATACAATTTACTATATATTGATATCAAAATATATGTATGTGGTGGCATAAATGACAATTTTCAAGGAAATATAAATTGTATGAAATCGTTAAATAATAATATAATTTTCAGTAGTTTTCAATAAATTTTTAATTTTAATAACTTTTATACATTTTTAGAGAATGTCAAAGCAATTAGTTTTTTTTATCAAAAATATCTTTAAAATATTTCCCCTACTCAAAACAAAGGCCCGAGCGCCTATTTTTAAACAGGTTTTTTTAGTATACATTTTTTATAAAATTTTTCTTACATTTCAAGCTTTTAATTGTTTTCACTACACCCCCACTTTATATATTATTTTAGCTACTCCCACTCCTTGTCCTGCTCTTTTTTTCTTTGTAAATCTCTTAACATCATTAATAATTATTTAAAACACACAAAACTAAATACAAAAAAAAAAAAAAACAATTCATTATATGACGAAGATGTATGTGTTTTATAAGAAAACGACAACAACAAATAAAATAATATAAATTTATATTGTATGGGGACTATGACGACTACAATAACACTACAAAATATAAACATCAAACGACAACAACACATTTACACCATAAACTACAACACCAAGCAAGCAACCACCAATCATCATCATCATCATATACACACACACATTTATACGACAACGACGACTGATTGCTTTGCTTGCTGCTTAGTTCATCGAACTCGCCATTGTCGTGACCCACATTTCGGTCAAAAACCTCGAAATATGGAGCTCTTTTTATACCCTTCACCATAGGTGGAAGGGTATATATAAGTTTGTCATTCCGTTTGTAATTTCTACAATATTGATCTTAGACCCTATAAAGTATATATATTCTGGGTCCATATGAAGAGCGAAGTTGATTTAACGATGTCCGTCTCTCCGTCTGTCCGTCTGTCCGTCTGTCCGTCTGTGTGTTGAAATGGGTTTTCCGAAGAACCCAGACATGATGAGGACTTGATTCTTTTTTATTTCTGTTACATGCGATCCATTTCTGTTTGCTATTAAAAATCAGACAGATCGGTTAATAAATGGCTGAGATATTAGCAAAAAACCAGGACTACCTCTAATTTTTCCAGTAAAATCCCTTTGTTTAATAAGAGTGTGAAGATAAATACGTAGGTTAAATACGTTTCACAACTATTGTGAATGATATAAATAAAAAATAAATAGTATTGTCGCCAACTTTTTTTTGCCTAGAAAATGCCAAATTTGACAAGAAAAGCGCTGAAACATATGGAAAAATATAAATTTGAGATTTTACATGACATATTATTTTGGATTAAAATTTTTGGACATTTAAGAAAAAATAAATGGGGATACCGCTTGTTTGTGGAGAGCTATGAGGTAGTAGATTCCAACGATGTATTCATCTCCTTCAGAATACCATGGTGAAGGGTATATAAGATTCGGCATAGCCGAATTTAGCCGCTCTTACTTGTTTTCTATATGATGTTGTTTATTTTTTATTTTATTTTTTATTGTTGTATAAACTTCATTTCTTACGTTTTTACGTCTTTTGGCCCCTTATACAAATTGTAATAAAGTATTGTCGTATCATTATCAATGAGAGAGCGAGAGTTGAGTTATTTTCAATATTTATTCATTCACTATAAACAATTTAGAAACGAATATAAAATAATTATACGAAGTATTACGTATAACATAAAGATTGTATAAGTTTTTTTCCCCCCAAAGAGAGGGAGAGAGTGGGAGAGAGAAAGAGTGATATTATATTAGATGAGTGTGTTGTTATGGAGCATTTTTTTTTTTTTGCTTTATATTATGTTTTTGAGCTTATTGTAATGATGGAGAACATTGAGTATTATTTTTAGTTAGATAAAGTGCATTTTGCACATATTAAAAAAAATCGTTTTTAAAAAAAAACATATAGAGTTCACTTAAGCTAACAATAGTTCAATGGCCTACAAAGAAATATATATATATTTTTTTTTAAATAATTATTATAAAAAAATCCAAGAATTTTTCAAAAAATTTTATAAAGTTGTTTTAATAAAATTTAGAATTCTAAATATTCTTTGAAAGTTTTTAGAATATATAACTAAAATTATGAAATTGCTCCTTGGTTGGGCGCCAACTGGGGAAAAAAATATATATTTTTTGGTTTTATTGAATGAATTTAAGGGCAATTGTAAGATTTTAACAAAACTTGGGAAAATGTCTGCTTGGGCGCCTGTCTATTTTATTTTTTTTAATGATACTAACGAATAATAAACTAATTTTTTATTAAATTAAAAAATTAGTGTTTACTATTCGTTAGTAACATTAAAAAAATTATGGTCTTGAGCCTGATAAAATTAAAAATATAGATTTGAAACAGATAGATCAAATAATATACAAAATTTACATATAAAATTTTAGCTATTTTTAATTCGTATATCGAAAATATTCATCGGCTATATAAAACTCTCTTATTATTCGAACTAATAATATATTTTTTAACACAAAATGTCCCTGGCTGGGAACTGGGGCTAAATATATTATTATTGGGTTTTATGGCAAACGTAAAATAAAAAAAAGTGTCTGCTTAGGCTCTTCTCAAGAACAAAATCAATATCAATTATCATATTTTCGAATAAAAAATATATTTAAAAAAACCGTCTCTGCCAGGGCGCCAGTAATTTAAAATAGCATGGTTAAGGATTTGTGTCTTACAATTTTTGGTGTTTATACATTTTTTCAAAATGTCCTTGTACGGTCTAAACCTTTCGCTAATGCTCGGTAAAATCTACAATTTGTAAGACATGTTTGTTTTAAACAATTTTTACCTTTCAAAATGTTCTAGAAAGAATAACTTTTCTAAAACAACATTATTAACTGTTTTCGTCCATAGATTTTTGAATAACGTTCTTTTTAACGACCCTTTTCCCTTAATAAACAAATCTTCTTTCCCTCTCCACTTTTTATATTTTAGCGCCATATTTGTTTCATATTATCAACGACCCCCTTTTTGTGTTATATGTTGATAGTTTTTTTTTTTTTTTTGCAAAGCAAAAGTGAATGAACTCAGCTAAGTTTATTTTTTTTTCCTTTTTTTTTTTTTTTGTATATTTTGTGTAATATAATAATAATGATGTTTACCATGACGATGATGAGTTCAGTAGCTTTATAGCTAAAAAAAATAATCTAAAAGCAGATGCGACCGAGATTCTCTTCATTTAAAATACTTAAATAAAGTCAGCATACAACTCCTCCTAGTATTACCTCTCGCACTCCACTCCATACACGAATTAAGAAAAATAAATAAAAAAAAACATGTTTTCGTAGAAAGTGAGAGCAAAAATTTCACATCATAACCAATACGTGGAAATATACACCAAACGTTACAGCATCGTCATCATTATCAGCAACATCATCATCATCATTATCATCTTTCTTGGTATCTTTCTTGTTTTTTGTCTTAGTCCATCTTAAACATAGACGTTTCATAATTTGTTTAAATGGTAGGAATTTTTTAAAGCAAATCTCATTTTATGACAATGCTTAATAAATTTGTCATAAAGAATGTAAAAATAAGGAGAAATTTTAAAAGACGAAGAAAACATAAACAACAAGATGAGTCATAATTTATGAGGAATTTTATAAATAGTTTTTTAAAAATAATATGTGTGACATTATTTGTAAAAGCTGTTTTGGCGATACATATAAGTTACGTTATTTATATAATAGAATATTAAGTATACGCCTTTCGTCAAAAAAAAATTTTAATATAGCGATTTAATTAGAAGCGTTAGCATAAAGTGTATGAATTAAATAAGACATCAGAACGTATGACTAATATGCATTATAGAATTCAATATTAAGTATACGTCTTGAGAAACAGGCATCAGTCAGTAGACTGCTGTCAAAATTTGAACAAGCTGCATCATTTAGTTTGTGTTTCACAGTTTGATAGCAGACTAGCGCGTGATTTGAGCATTGAGGAGAAAATATAAAAAGGGCATTAAGTACACATCTTAATTAAGGTTTAAATATGTACATATGCATTATATATGCAATTTATGATATAAGGCGAATAACTGAGAATATTTTTTTGAAATAAACCTCTGATAAATAAAAATTTCTGTTTTTAGAAAATGATTTTCCTCAAGCGTCAAAGTAGTACAAATAAAGTTCACCTTTCACAAGAGGCAAGCATTTTCTAAAAACAAAAGAAAAAAACGAATTCTCTAAAAAATGTCCCTGCTCGGGCGCCAATAGCAAAGTAAAAAGTAAGATTTAAAAATTCCTTTACATCATTTGTCCTAGCTAAGCCTTTTTAAAAAATATTAAAAAAGCGTAGCTAGAGCAATTGATGTAAAGGAATTTTTAAATCTTAGTTTAATTTTGCTATTGGCGCCCGAGCCAATAGCAAAAGACAGAAATTATTTTCCACAAAAGATAAATACTAATTCTCTAAAAAATGTCCCTGCTCAGGCGCCAATAGCCAAATTAAAGTGAGATTTAAAAATTCCTTTACATCATTTGCCCTAGCTACGCCCTTTTAATATTTATTTCGTTTTATCTTCTGTCTATATTTTCCCTCCATATTCCACTTATTCTAGTAGTATTCTATTAAACAAAATTTGCGCAACAAATATGCACCTCAAATAAGCACACTCAAACTCTGCTCTATTCGACGAGAACATTCCAACTACATTTATATAATTTTTATACAAAAACTATTGGCATAAACTTTCTCTCTCTAACTCAACAACCAAATAGAGATAAATCCGTACACACATAAACCTCTATACATAGGCATACTTCTGATAGAATTCAGAACAGAGCAACAACAACAACAACAAAAATTCCAAACTAGCTCATAGAGTAATGACCATGCAAAGCAACACCATCGTCGACATTATTCATCATCATGTTCTATAGACAACATGATGCACAGCACACATAATTGGAATCTTCTACATGTTGATGATACAAACTGCAAATACAACATCATTATTAAGAACTTTTTTTTTTTTAGTATAACCACAGAAAGGTAAATGAACTCGAGGTCTAATTGTTCTCGTAACTATACAATGACGTCAATTGTAGTTGGGTGGTAAGTTGGTGGGGAGGAATAAAATAGATATATGGATTGTAAGGGATGGATGGTGGGGAATTTTTTTTTGTATGCACATGAAGCACATACTGAAATTGCGTACGAGACTATTATTATTAGGCGACACACATTTTGTCAGGCTATCATTAGGCTGTGCTAACAAATGTATTCACATATATGGTTAGTAAAATATTCTAGAGGAAATTGTTGGAGAATAGAGCCTTTAAATAGCTTTAGAATTACACTCTCAATTTTTTTGTCTTCTGAATTTTCTTTTATTTTTCATATATTCAATATTAACAGGAAGCTTATTAGCCAAAAACAACCACCAACACCAAACTCCATTGGCAGCTTACTGGGTAATTAGTAGAAATATACGAATAAGTTTGTGTGGGTGTGTGTGTTTAAGGATAGAAATGAGTTTACATTGCTTATATCCTTATGGTATTTTCTTGTAGTGTTTTGAAATATACAAATTGGTATGTAACTCCTTACCGTCCAGAAGAGTTCTTTGAACTTTAACCTAAATAAACTTATTTTATTTTTTGCTGCTGCCATTATTAGCTAAAGTTCATTCGTCCCTTAAATATTTAAGGTGTTCGTTAGTGTTTATTTAATCTCGATAGGCGGGTTGTTTTAACAAATTATTTTTTTTATCAATACTTATTTATAACCTTTGGGGAACTAAGTAGGAAAAAAATCACGAGGTTTAAAAAGTAAGCATTTTTTTAATTTCAGTGAAATTTTCACTCACTAAAAGTTTACGATATTAGAAATTCTGAGTTTATTAGCTAAAAAAATATATATTTTTTATGCCAATTTATAATTTTTTACAATAAAAGTTACATTTCAAGGTAATATCGTTAAAGATTTTAATTATTGTAAATTTACGATATTGCAAATTTGTTAAAAAGTATGCATATTTATCAATATTAATGCTTTAAAATTAAAATTTAATAGTAGTTTTCATGTCATAAAAATTTACGATATTAAAAATCTTTCATAAAATGTATATATTTCTTTTTTATTAGAAATTAATAAAAAAATATATTCACTTACACTGAGCTTAAAACGTTTTAAAATTAAAATAATATATCAGCTCAACATATTTTAATACCGTAAATTAATATATTGCTAATTTCCAATTTAAACATGCACATTTTTTAATTTGTATTGTGTTCTTTTATAGTGAAGTAAACTGAAATGTTTGTAAAACGAATTTACGATATTACAAAAATTAAGCTGAATTTTGATTTTTTTTTTCAAAAATATCTGTTTTTATATTAAATAATAATTATTTTTTAATAAAAATAACATAAAATAGGCAGTCCGGTAAACAAATTTTATATATCGTTAATTTACGATATTGAATTTTTTTTTGTAAATGTGCACGTCTTTCGTCTTTCGAATTGTTTTTAGTTTCGTATTGAGAAAGTTTTATAGTAGTTTTAATGATTTTTTAAAGCATAAAAAAATTACGATATTACCGATATAACTTAAAAATATACATAAGTATATATTTTTTTTTAATTCTAAAGCCCATATTAAAAGTTTAATTTTTACAACAAAAAATCGTAAAATAACTCACTTTTTATGTCAATCGTAATCATATTTCTTATATCGTATATTTATGATATTACTTCAAAAATTTGCATAAATGTCACTTGCAATGTTTCCAGTTAATATTGTAGTAGTTTTATTGCATTTTTACAGCACAAAATTTTACGATATTAAAATTGCATTAATTTAATTTTTAAAAAAAAAAACTTATTTCTAAAGTGAAATTTTAAAATAATAACAGGAATTTTTAATATCGTTTTTATACGACATTTCACAATTTCTTTAACTCAAATTTATTAATATTAATAAATTTTTTTATATTAAAAATTTTGAGTCGTTTGGAGTTTTTATACAAAAAAAAATACTATATTACAAATTTTTATTAAAGTTTTCATATTTTCTATACAAAATTAAATATTTTTTTTATCGAAAATTAAATTTTAAGAGCAATATCAATGAAATTATTTGTATTGTAAAAATACAATATTGCAAGTTTTTTTTTTTTTTTTGAAAATATGCATATTTATTTTATTTTAAGGCTGTTAATAGATATTAGGAATGTTTTTAAAATTTTTAAAAAATACAAATTTACGATATTACATATTTTACATAAAATTTGCATGTTTTTTAAAAAATTAATGAACAGAAATGATTTCTCTGTGTCAAAATCATAATTTGGCAAGAAAAATAACAATAATATAACAGCAATATCGTAAATATTTTACAATATCGTAAATTTACGGTATTGCAATATTTTTTTAAAAAATGTGCATAATTATAAATTTTCATCACTTTTGAACATATGAAATAGTTTTTAAAGCATTTTCATGAAATATTCATACAAAAAAAAAATTACGATATTACAAATTTAAGCTGGTATTCTAATTTTTTTTATAAAGTCATTATTTAATGTATTTCATTTACATTATTTGTTTGCTATTTGTTATTCCCTCCAAAGGTTTAATACAAATTTGTGCCTTATTCATCATAGATTGTCGTCATTTAATTTTCGTAGGAATATTGTATACAGGTATTGGGGAGTGCGCTTATTGAAGCTTGTAATAATTGAAATGTCAACATTTACTTGATTTGCTACTTTGTTGTTTACTTTTGCCTCAAATAACTTAATATACTCCAACTAACTTGAAATGGGTTGGTCATTTTGTATTAAAATGTTTTTGGCCTTTTATAGTTACAATACTTTAAAATAGAAATAGACAAAATATCAAAAGTTAATATTTCAATGACAATCACATTAATATATATTAAACGTCATTTAAAGTAAAGCTTAACATATGTTAACCTAGATTTAAAAAAAAAAACATTTATTGTTGTCTTTCATTATTACAAAATGTCAAAGTTTAGTATTTTAGTTTAATATATATTTTTTTTTTTTTTTAGTTCTTATTTAAACAAATTATTGACAAATCATTATTATTGTTCTAAACTTTGGGTAAAAGTAAAACGGAAATGTTTTTCTTTTTTTTTTCTATGTTTATAGATATATTGTTGTAATAATATGTGATGGGGCCAAACAGCTGCTATGTCTGCCTCCTCACTTAAGTTTAGTGCTATAAGTTGTTTGCTTCATTCTCTTTCTCTTTGCTGTTTCTTTTTTTTCGAAAAAAAAGTATTTTATATATTAATACTCAATTGCCAGCCTGTGCTGCCTACTACTCTGACTGACTGCCTGTATGTCTTTCATCGTTTTGCTCCATATTGAGGACACTAAACTATAGTAACCTTTTGATACTGATTTGTAGTACTTATACCGTAAGAGGGTAGAACAATCTAGAATATAATTGAAATCTAATTTTGAGTTGTATTGCATGAAGATTTTTTTAAAGAAAAAAAAAAATATAGAATGATACTTTAGACATTTCTAGAATGCAGACAAAAACTTGATAAAAAAGAGATTAGATCTTTAAAAAAAAATATTCTTAAAAGTTAAGCGAATATAATTATGAGTACTTTCTGAGAAAAATTTTCATACGAGCTTATCATTAATATATATTTTGAAATTTTATTATACTTTACCAATCCATTTATCAGAATAACATACCTGAAATTAAATTAGAAAAAGTCTTTATTAATATATTGATAAAAATTTAAAAAAATTTATATTTAATGAATAAATATTTTGAAAATTAATATAAATTAAAGTAAAAATGCATAAATAATAATATTAGCAGGGTTAATATCTTAAGATTCTCAATGAAACTTTAGATAGCCTCAGATTCCAAATAACATCTTAATATTGTGCTGAACTAAATGGCACCCAACGTTGGGTTCAATACTCAAAAGAATTGCTTTTTAACTTGTCAGTTTCCCAGAATTTCGATTAAGTCTTTAAGGCTTAAAAACCCGATTTTTTTACATTTTAACAAAATAATGGCACCCAACATGGGTCTTTTATATACTGGCAAAGAAAGTATTCAAAGCTACTAAAGTCTCATTTCCATCAAATTCCGATATGTGAAAGAGAAAAAAAGGAAATCCAAGATCAACTTGGCTCTCTTTTGGTGCCACCTCAGGCATATCGAAAACATTTGTCAAAATTCCTAGGTTTTGGCACAGCGTAGCCAGCTGTTCAACGAATTGGTTTAAATAAAGTTTTATAAAGAAATTAGATAAAAGTACCCAAAATTTTATAACTAAATTTATGTTTATACGGAACCCCAAAATACATATTTTCGTATTTTTTTTTATCAAGCTTTCAAATTTTTACGTCAAAAACTTGAAAATACGCATTTTGGGCTTCAGTATGAAAGTAGTGCTGGGTTGCCCCACCCTACTTCCATTTAATTTTTTAAAGTGAAAAGCAAATACAAAAATATTGTAATGGTGTTTGGTACATGAACTAATATGGGTCCAGCAATGAAGACGAATCATTTAAACACCAGTTGACTTTCGGGCCCAAGCACTAGTGGGTGGTCTTATCGAGACTTGAGATTCTACTGCAATATTCTTCTTCTCTACTTTTTTAATAAATTTTATGGCACCCAATCTAGGAGTCAATTATATGAAGATGCTTTTGTTGGAAATTTCTTCTCCTCTACTTAAAAAAAATTAAGACGCCCAACCTAGGAGTCAATTATCTTCAATTAATGTCTAACCTACACTAAGAAAAAAAGTTTGTAGAAAAATTTGTAAATGGTTTTTAATCCCACTTTACTATTTTTGTACTGATTTTTAGTAAAAAAAATATTATTTAGCAAATCTTTTTGCTATTTACATTTTACAAATTACAGAGTTTTTGCAGAATATTTACAAATTTTTAATGCTAATTTCAGAAATCATTTTACAAATTTTTGAAAACCGATTTGCTAAAATTAGCAAAAAAAAAATGTAATAATTTTAATAAGTGCATTTTGAAGAAAATGTTATTTCTAATTAAAACTTACACCTACTTAAATTGCCTTTAAGTAATACATAGATTAAAAAAGGGATGGGAAGTGAAGATAGCACCAAAATGTTTTTTTAGTTCTAAAAATCAGCCCTGAAAACATTAAAATATAAACTAAAATTAAAAAAAAAATTATTAAATGTTTTCCAAAACCAAAATTATCAAATTAAAACAATTTTTTAAACTTTGATTTTTTTAAATTTGTCTAAAATATTAAAAAAAAAAATTTTTTTGATCATAAAAAAAATATTGAAATTTTGCATTAAAATTAATAATATTTTGGATTTTTTTTTGCAAATTTTAGCAAACCGATTTTAAATTCCACTTTACAAAAAGTTTACTAAAATTTAGTAGCGGCAGCTAATTTTTTCTACAAATTTTGATTATTTTACACATCAGCAGAAATACATTGCTAAGATTAGCAAAATTTCCCGTAATAACAGCAAAATTTTCAGTTGCCATTACAGCCCAGCAAAAACATTGTATCAACTACTTACCAGGCTATTTACTCGCTGAATTACTTTTGCTCGCGATGTTCAAAAAGTAATGGGTACTCATTATTTTTTGGCCGTTCGTAAGCGAGAGGGTAATGACTACCCATTACAATGTGTTTTTTTTTTGTAAGTGAGAAGGTAATGACCACTCATTACTTTTGGGACATCGCGAACAAAAGTAATTAAAGGAGTAAATAGGCTCGTAAGTATTTGAAACCCTGTTTTTGTTGGGAGATTTTATTTGATGAGTGTATATAGACGATTCTTTGCAAAGTTGATTTGGTAAAAAAGGTACAATTTTTTTTAGATTCTATCATGTTAAACGTGCTTCTCTGGCAATATCCTACCACCCACTTCTTTACCTAAATGGTAAAAAAGCCCTTTTAGTTTTATTTTATACCTTTGATGTCGTTAGAGTTCATTGTGCTAAATTCTCATATTGATAGAGTTCAGTATAGTTTGGTGTTATTTAAGTATTTTTTTTTTTTTTTGCTGCCAGGGGTTGTTGTTTGCTTTGACCGACTTTACGTTCAATGACCACCACACTAAGCACTACAGCAAGCAATGTGCAGCACCAACAGCAGCAACTTTAACTAATAACAGCAGAAATTGGCCATAGCAGCAGCACACATTATCAGAGATGCAGAATTGTATTTCTACTGCACATAATAACGTTATAATGACGGGTTGCAAACGATTGTTGGTTCGTTAAAATGTTCGTTAAATATGGGTGTTGTTGTTGTTGGTAGGTTTTTAATTCGTATTCCATGGCTGACTGCATGACTGGGTGTTCAGAGTATTAAATGTGTAATGTTAACACACAAAAGGCAGGCGGAGGCATTTAGGCAGTTGCTAAGAGCTCCCAAAAGGAGTGAGTTGAACATACACAAAGATGATGAAGGGATTTGCGGTATAAAGGGAACCAACAACATGACTATGTAACCTTAAAAAAAATGGCAACTGTAACAGAGGCAGGCATGTGCTTCAGATAATAGAATATAAATAGACAGCAAGTAATGTTTAGCAGTTGTAATATCAAAAGGTTAATGAACTGATGTTTTTCTTTTTGCACAAATTTTGTATATAAAATATGTTAAAAGATTTCAAGGAAATTTAGGGTAAATAGTGAATAAAACTTTTACTTACAATATTTACAAAGGTTTAAAAAAAGAAAAAAAAAATATGGCGCCCAACATTAAATCAATAATTAAAATGTTCATTTATTTATAAATTAAAAAGAATGGCGTCTAATACAAATCATTAAAAAATCACAATTAATTTTTCTAAAATAAAAAAAAATAATGTGCAATCTTATTACATTAAATGCAATTTTTTTTGAAACAAACAAATCCAGTTAAGAAAAAAAAACTATAAAATTGTAACAAAGTCAACTGCCTTTGAGTTTAATGAACTCTTAGTTGGATTATTTTTTGTAAGCCAAGTTAAGTTAGTTTTGTTGCCATTTTTTTTTGTTTCTGTAAATATCAAGTAAATCTATAGAAAAAAAACTAGTTTTTCTTATGTGCGTTAGATGTTTGTTTAAATTAATCTCAAATATGCGTTATAGTTTTTTTATTTGAAAGAATTTTATTTATTTTGTTTTTTTTTTTTTTTTTTTTTGATATGTTTTTGTGACTCATTCATATTGTCAAAAAACAAAAATTATTTGTGTTGGTTTGTTATCTGAACCTCCATAATATTTTATGTGTGTATACAAAGCCACACACAAACATGTTTAGACATGCTATTAAGCACCTGGTCTTTGTTTTTATTGTAAATATTTAGGGCGTTATTGCATAACTAAATAATATTCAATTAATGTTGAAAACAAAATATATGAGTCATTTTGTTGTTTAAGTAATGGTCTTAAAAATTTGAGTGGTTTATTTAATTTAATTCTAAAGTTGTCAAATTGTTTTTTTTCTTAGATTTTTCAAACTTTTATTTTATTTTTTTTATTTTTTTTATTTATTAATAATTTTTCAATATTTTTGTTTTATCTTAATCTATCAACACATGTCAAAGAATATTTATAATGTTTTTGAAATACTTTTTAAGCAGATTTATGGTGTTGATGGAAAAATGTCAATGACCGTTTAAAGTAATTAATGTTTTATTTTTTTTTTTCAATATATTAGGTGTAGGTAGCGTAAATTTATAATTGGCTATAAATTTGAAATAAGTATAAGAATATAATTTGTGTACCTCTAGACGAGATTTGCGAAAGTCCCTTCATTGTAGCTTTAATAAGTCATTACTCTTTCGATTAAATATGAATCTATGTTACACTTATTTTCTGTATCATCCACTTCAAATGTGTCATAGGCAAGAATAATTGATCTTTATACAGTTTAGGTCCCTGTAGTAATATTTTAACTTGTTTCTTTACAAATCAAAAATGCCACTTAGCATTTTTTATTCGTCAAACTCAGTTCAGCGCCCAACGCAGTTCAGGACTTTTTCCATTCGAAAAATAATATTTATTTTTTTTTCGTTTATTTATTTATTTATTTATTTATTTATTTATTTATAACGAAATTTCAACCTCCTTATATTCACAAAAAAATTAAAATTGATTATTTTTAGCTAGGCTGATATATTTGTTACTAAAAAGACAATAATGGTGCTAAAAATATTATTTTATAGGGTTCTTCATTTAAGCTCTGCCTATTCAGGAGGTTCTAGCTCCTTCAAAACAGAATGTTCTGATCTTATCAGATCTTATCTGTACTCCAAGTTTTGAAGAATCTAGAGCCTCCTGAATAGGCAGAGCTTAAAC
Source organism: Eustalomyia histrio (assembly GCA_949748255.1). Taxonomy (NCBI): domain Eukaryota; kingdom Metazoa; phylum Arthropoda; class Insecta; order Diptera; family Anthomyiidae; genus Eustalomyia; species Eustalomyia histrio. The sequence goes on from OX456524.1 coordinate 129,417,264, forward strand.
GAAAAAATAATATTTTTAGCATCATTATTGTCTTGTTAGTAGTCAATTGTGTGGTTAAGTTGTTTTCCTAATAGGCACTATGACGTTACTTAAATCTGAAGACCAAAACTATTTTTTTCATGGATGAGCTCAGCTTATTAAGAAGGCTTTAGCTTTGCAAAAAATTCATTTTTTTGTTTTAAGCTTAAATTAGAAATATACTTTAAATATTTGTATAGTAAGGACGTATGGTTTTAATAAAAAAAAATTGGCGCCTGAGCAGGGACCAGTATAATGCATTACGCTTACACAAAATAATAACGATTTGAGACATTTGGATATAATAATATAAACTTTTAACAAAAACCCTTGGAAGAACTAAAAGCGCGACTATTTAAAAGGAAATTGTTCTAATTTTTCTGCTTGATGATTGTTTCCCATGTTCTTCAACATGCATTTTCTTGTATATTTTGCTACTTTTGCCAGCCATGTAGTCAGCCAAAACATTTGCAAACACACATACAGAGTCTTTAACTAAACAACCAGCAAACCAAGCAAAGCGTACTAACAACTAACCAGCCAGCCAAAGTTTAGGTCGTTGGCGTTCAATAACCTCAGCGTAATACTTACAAAAAGAAAAAAAATCAACAAAAACAAATTGTGTGCACTATAAAAATAGTACAATCAAATCGTACAACAACGACAACTACACATACAACAACATGAGCATTTGCACATAACGATTTTTGTGCAAGGCAAGCAAGAAAATGCATTTTGTTGAGTGCATTTTAAGAACTTTTGCTATGAACTGTAATTGTAAAATTTTTTGAGTTAAAATTGCAAAAGACATGCGCAAAAAAAAAAAATAGTACAAAAATAATATGTTTAAAAGTTGAGAAAATTATTCTATTGGGAAAGGAAATGATGACCATAAATGTAAGAGGTTGATAGAGGTCTTTGGAAGTGAGAGGATTTTAAAGGAAATTTTCTTTTAGAAAAATTTTTTAAATAGAAAAAATTCATCAAAAGTGAGAACAATTTTTTAAATAAAAAAAAGAAAAATAAAAAATCTTTTTTTTTATTAAATTTTAACATTTTATTATATTTTACTTGATTTTCAATCTTAACTTAATTTGCTTTTTTTAATTTTCAATGATGTCTTATAAAATATTCTTGAATTTTCTGGATGACTAAAAATATTTTTATTGTTTTATAAATAAAAATAAAATGAATTTTAATTAAAAAAAAATTTTAAAATATTTAACATTAAAAAATCTTTCTTAAATTTTAAAATTTAATTACAATATATTTTACTTAATTTTCAATCTTAACTTAATTTTTTTTTTAATTTTTAAATGATGTCTTATTAAACATTCTCGAATTTTCTGGATGACTAAAAATATTTTTATTGTTTTGTAAATTGTTCCCCTTTTTTGTGTGTAATTTTAATTAAGTTTTATTTAGCTTGTTAAAAGTTGTGGTGCCCCTTTTTCATGTTTGTTTGTTGCTTTTTATTAATTACATTTTTTTATAATTATTATTTTTTTTAAGCTTATCAGTCCTCTTATTTAACCCAATTACACATTGTAGTGGTCAATAACCTTAAGATAAGTGTACTGGTAACACACACACCACACTACCACAATAATAGCGACGACGACGGCTACTCATATTTCAAACTCACGCACGCATACATGCAATTCAAACAATTTTAACAAAAGCTAATTGTATAGAATAAAATGCAATTTTTTTATTTATAAAGAAATGCATAAATTTATTTAGAAGAACCCAAATGAAGAAAAACTTTGTCTGTCGTACACACATCGTCATCGACCGACCGACCAGGCAAGAAGACAGGCAGGCAATCAGTTTAGCATGTATAAAATATGCCTGCAGTTTTATAATATGCATGTTTTTTTTTTGTGCAATATGCATGTGTATAAAACACATGACAACCGTTTTATTTAATAGTTTAAAAGAATTCGTTAGTTTGTTTAACTCTAAATTGATATTATAGAATTTTATATTCTTAAAAATAAAATCCCTATGATAAGCTAATGTATTTTAAATTCTAAACACACTCTAACCAGGCGTTTAGGCAAAAATAAAATTGCATATGCCTACAGTTGGCAAAATAATAATAGTAAAAATACATAACATGTTTTTGAATGAGAATCTTTTAAAAGAATTGAATTAGCAAAACAGGCGGCGCCTCACCTATATGGACAATTTTTTTTTAACTTTTCATATTTTATATTATTATTATTATTAATTTAAATTTATATTAACATAGATTTGTTTTTATAAAACTTCAAAATTCAAAATTTCAATAGATTTGTTTTTATAAAACTTATATTCAGAATTTAAATTTTTACGTTACTTTGGCGCTTAAGCAGGGACTGTATATCAGCAATTTAAATTTTTTTTTATACATGGCCTATACCAAACAACATCTTACACTTGAGAGATTAAAGCCAGAAAATTGCAAGTGCATTGTTGATAAAAAATATCTTACAAAATGACTTGGCGCCCGAGCAGTTTCCATAAATCTTTAATTATTGAGTATTAGGGCTATGTTTAATTTAAAATATCTAGTTATGTTTCAGCGAAATCTAATATAAAAATCTAATTTTAGATTAAAACCATACATGGGGTTCTGAAAAGACAATTATTATTATAATCTTATGATAATGAATTCCGGAGGCTCTAGCTTTTCGAACTTTAGTTTTTTAAAAACTTTGGGTTCTAAAGAGAATTTTTGTCAAATTCAAATAGTTCATTTCAATGTAAAAAATGTTGTAGTTTTTGATCAAGATCTATGAAAGCAGAAGCAGGTACCCTAAATTGAGATCTTTGTTTTAATTCAAATACATTTTTTTTTTGTTAAATCACAACTTTTGATCTGAGGATTGAAATTGTTTATTAGATTGGCGCCCAATGTAGAGGCAAATAAATGAATACTAATCAAACTTTTTCCAAATCAATTTATAAGCCATTAATTTTTTATGTTTTTGATCAGGCACCACCAACTAATATTATTTCTCATATAAATTTATTTAGATTTGTTTAGAACCTCCATTTTATTTTTGTTAAAAATCTCACCAAATCAAAGCCTTGTTACGTTTCCTTAAAAAAAATCTCAGCAAATCGATTTGTCAGATTGGGGCCCAAAGTGAGAGAAAATATTTTTAATCTGTCAAAATTTTTTTCATACAGTTTTTCTTTATAAAAAAAAAGAAACTTGACGCATAAATTTTAATTTTTAACTAAAGCTATCAATAAACTCTGACTGTGGTCTCTTAAATTTTCACTGGCGCCTGAGCAGGGACGAGTAATCCATATATTATAAATATTATTATTATTATTAATCATTCTGCACAAAAGATCAACATGTTTTGTTCGCGGTGCATAGGGCCTTTCTTATCTAATCTAGCATTTATTTAAAATTGTACACTTAATATTATACAATATTGCCAAATTATAGAGAGAATTGTAATAATTTTTTTTTTTAAACTTTTGGTTTTAAGTGCCAGATACGAAAAAAACTGAGTTATAAGAGTAAAGGCAACTATTAGAAAACTTCGTTAGAACGAAATTGCATTGTATTAAATTGTATTGTACGGAGGAAAATACTTTAAAATTTTTAATTTTTAACAATCTCTGACTTTAAGAAATTTTTACAAATTTCCTAACTTTTTATTATTAACATGTATCGTTTTTGTTTGCAGTGTAATACAAAAAGTCACTGACTTATTTGAATTTTTTTATGTTGTATAAACTAAATTCTATTACCTAGCAAACATGGCAATACAAAATTGATTTAACAACGTAAATATCATGTCGCTATAGCAATAGAATTAAAAACTTTTGGAAGATAAATAGACATTATTACTTGATCAGTATTTGGGAGATATTTAAATCTCTTTTTAGACAGGAACAAATGCCTATTAAATGGGAAAGATCACTTTTAAATGATTAAAAGTGGGCAGGAATAATAAAAAGAAACTGTCCCAAATATATGGGACAGGCGTCCCAATGTCTAAATCATAGAATTCTATGACAAATTTACGGGACAGATGTTCCAATTTACGTTTGCTTAAAAATTGGCACAAATTTGGGTACATTGCTTTAATAATATCTGGAAATTAAATCTATGGTCTTCAGCAATTTACCGTGCCAGATAAATTCCCCGGTGCTAAAAAACTACTGCACATATGACCTAAATGTTAATAGTTTCTGAAGAAAACATTTTAAATAAATCTTTTATAGAATATCTCCCCAGATGATCGAAATTTAATGGATTCGTCTTAAAAACAAAACTATATAACAATATATCTTCCAAATGTTTGTTGAGTTTATTTTTGTTTTTGCTCATATATGTATAAGTAAATTGAAGCTTATATTACGACAACAACAACAAAATAAAATTGTAAACCAACGACCGCTTACGACCTACAAGTTTAAATGTATATTGTAATGATAAGCTATAGCAGAGCTGGAGCTAACTACAAATGAACGAACTAACGATAGAACATTTCTCTAGTCAGTCATTAAGTTAGTAAGGCCTACTTGAAAATAAACAAAACAAAAGCAACAACAAAAAAGTACAAATTACAAATAAAAATTCTTCTTTCATTTCTTATAAGTATAAGTTCTATACTTGGTAAAGTTTCATTTCCTTTTTAATGATATTCGTGACGTTCTTTTTTGTTCTTTTGGAATGAATTTTTTTTTAAACACAATATTATTGTGGTTAAAATATTTTGTTCAGTGAGGTAGGTTGGTTAAGTTTTTTTAGAAATACGTGTAAATAAGCCTGCACATAAGGGAGATAATTATTGAAAGGGTCTTAAAAAAGTTGGGACATTATTTTAGAAACTTTTCAAAACTTGCAAAGAAATATCGCAAAGAATGTTTTACCAAAATAAAATTTCAAATATCTAATCTTTATAATAAAATGTTACCATAAGATTCCCCCTAATAGTCTCCGTTTCAAATGCATGTTATTTAAAAATAAATTTCAATCTTGCAATAACAACGAAAAATTTTCCACTGGCCTACAATCATTAGTTTTGAGTGGTATTTTTTTATTTTTTGTATGTCTGTATAAATATTTATGTAGCACCTTATTAAAAAAAGGGTGTTTGTGTCTGTGTTTTTTTTCATGTATGAGGTAATTAAAAGTAATTTTTGTTTTTTTCTTAAATCTTCTAAACGTCATGCTTGTCATTATAAATTTTATTTTGGCAAGTGTAATATAACAATCTTCTTAACAGCCAAAATCAAAAAAGAAGAAAAAAAAAATTGCATAAAATTTTAACATGTTAAAATTGTTCTAATTTTATTTTTTGAACAAATTTTGCCAGCATTTTTTTTTAATGTTCAAATTTATATTTTAACAAGCTAAAAGAAAATGGGTTAAATAATTTTTTTTTTTGAAGACACTTATAGATGAAATTTTTTGTGTAATAAATTTATGGTTATTTTTGTAAAATATATTTGAAGATGATGACACTTTTTGAAATGGAAATTTATTAAATTTTTTGTGAGAGTTTTGAAAAATTCAAATATTCAATTGAAATATTTTTTATAAATAATTTGGGTTAGAAAACGATATAAAAATTTCATTAAAGAATTCCCGTTTTAAGAAACTAACAATTTGATTACAAATCCATTATATAGTATTAAAATATTGTTAATAAAACTTGACGATACTATGTTGGCGCCCAACAGGGGTGTGTTACAATTTTTACAATTAAAAGATATAAGACAACTAAAATTAAAAAAAATAAGTTATTTTAAGGAGGTCGATGAATAAATCCTATATCAGGATATTATGTAAATAGAATCAACTGCAAATGACAGTAAACAACTGAATTTGCAGTTAAAAAGGTGTGCACTACATTTTTAATTAAAACATTATGTATTTATTTTTAACAGTTTTAAATCAACTGATAAATGTAGTAAAAACAAATGTAGTCAAATTAATATTTTAATATTTTTAAAAATCCAGTAAAATTTTAAAGTATTGTTAAAGTGTGTTGGCAAAATTTTTATTTGTCTTATCAATAACTTAAAATTACAATAATAAAATAAAAATAATAAGAAAATAAATATTCACTAAAAAGAAATATTTACAAACATACTGTAGGAGATCGGAGATCAGATTAAATCAGAAGCTGTTCTAACTGTTACAAAATAATTTTTTAACTTTGTTTTAAAAGTTTAAATACTATTTAATTTTTTTTAATGTTCAATTTTATTACAAAAAAGAAAACGAGAATTGTAAAGCAATAAAAATGCAAAAATAATTATTCAAAAATGTTCAAACAACTACAAATTTCAAATATTAACAAAATGAAAAAAAAAATATATTTGGTTTGAAAATAAAACTATTGGAATTGCAAATAAAAATAGCTACGATCCAATACGAGTCACTTGACCAAAAACTGTAGAAAAATCCATCTAAACTAAATTTTGTTTTTTATTTCAATTTTTAATTTTAAACTTTAGCTAATAATTTTTTTCAAGAGATTTTTACAAAATTGAAATTTTTTGTATATATTCATATATAACCCCGACAATTAAGAATAATTATACCAGCAGTGCTGTATTAGATAATATAAACTAAATGTGATATTGACATTGAGCTGCTAAAAAAACTCGTCTCTTATTTTTTACTCTTCTATCACATATCCGAATTTAATAGCAGTCATGGGAACCCAGAAATGGCGCTTCCTTGTAAACAATTATTTTAATATTGCAGTATTTACTATTTACATTCAAAATTACTTTGAGCATATTTCAAATCGGCACAACTTTTCTTAAAAAATTCCATTGGCGCCTGAGCAGGGACCCAATATTTAAATTTTTTTAAAATAAATTTTAAATTTTTTAAATAAATTTAAATTTTTTTTTAATTACTACTGCTAAATATATTTCAAACCCTCAATAGTTTTATAAGACAAAATTATTCGTAGGCGCCTGAGCAGGGACCAGAAATCAAAATTTAGGAATTTAAAGATAATGCTTTTTTATTAACAACTTTTCCATCTCAAAGTTCTATAGAATATCCAATAAATTTCTAGAATTTTCTTTTGTATAAACACAATTAAATTTCTACTACGCATAACAAAATTACCTCATCATCAAAATCACAGAGCATGTTTTATAAATCAATCACGTCTTTTCCAATAAAAAAATTGTTCTTTAAAATAAATTAAACTCCACTCAAACTCTCACTCTTCTCATACACAAATACATTCATTCCTTCAACAAAACCAAAAGTTCATTAAACTTTTCATAGTTAAACAACAAACTAAGCAAATATAAATACAAACCAAAAACATAAAAATCAAACAAGTTAAAAAAACCCTAACCTTACGCACAATGGAAAAAGTTAAGCTTAAAAAAAACATTGTAAAGCTTAGAACTTTAGCCGCATAAAACTAGACATATACTATTAAACAGCTACAAGACAATATATACTAACTAAAATAAAACCGTTATCAAGAAAAAGGCTTTCTAAAAAAAAACTTCAAGAAAATCTAAACAACCAACGATCATTAAACTTTATAAAATTTTAGGAGGGATTTGTGCAAAAAAAAGAGCATTAAAAACATTACACATATGACCAAATTTTACAGTTACCAAATGTAATTTTGGCGTAGTGGCTGGCCAACATACATGGCCTATCTTACACTGGCTTGCAATTGTTTTTAAGTCTTTTTTTTATTACCAACACATAAACAGTAAGATTTACGACAATGTTACTTTAAAGTTTACAAATGCAACATTTACTGTGTGTTTGGTTTAAATAAGCTACAAACAACATTTATACATATCTTAACATAGTTACTTACAACTGAGCTTGAAACAAAACTGTAAATGTGCAATAAAAAAAATTGCATTTCAACGATTTTTTTCATTTTTGTTTGCCTTTTAGCATAAGGCAAATGACCGTTGGTTTCATAGACTTGGATTTTATTTGATACGCATATTTTGATTTTGAAAATCAGCCAATAATACATACATACATTTGTTGTACAAAAGAGAAAAAAAAAACAACCGCCTAGGATTTAAACAAAGAATACGTTTAAATATGCCTAGAGTGGTTTTTGCTGCAAACATAAATGAATTTTTGCTATAAAATAAAATGCCGAAGCGACGTTGCCGCCGCCTAAGGAGGCATTTGTTGCCACTTGTATATTACTAGCACAACACAGCCAACGCCACTGCCAGTCGTTGTTATTTACTGCATAATAATTACGCAACTAAATATGTGTGTACTAACACTTAAATCACTTATGAATTAAAGGGGGGCTACAAAAAATTAAATTTGTAAAATTGTTGGGCGCCATTTATTGTGTGTGTAAATCGAAGAGGGAAACAAAAATGAATATATAAAAATATATTTCTTGCATTGTTGGGCGCCATTTTCTTCCGAGTCGAAGGACTCAATTGCTCCCACTTATACATATTGCAGTTATTTCACATGTGCAATTAGATTTCTAATATCATTAAATTATTGAGAAATTTTAATTCGTAAATTTTATATCGGCGCCCAACATTTTAAAGATTTTTAAATATGCTTTTAAATTGTTACTTATTTTCTGGCATAAAATAAAAGATATTAATATGTTTAGATTATACCAATAATTTCTTAAAACTTGGGGTTGAAGGACCATATTTTCTATAAAAAGTTTGGTATTCAAAAGATCAATGTTTTCAGTTCGAAGTACCATCGTATTTTTATATCTGTTAAGTTTTAATATTTAATAAAGGGCCCTTACAATATTTCTTAAGTTTTTGCACATAAATGCCAACATCTTCAGTTCGCTGGACCACCAAATATCTGTATTTATTTAATTAGCTTTAGAAGTTTTTAATTCAACCAAAAGTTAGATTTATCAAAAAGATGCATTTAAATTTTTCAGTTAATTTAATTCAAACATTTCTTCCTGCATAAGCAAAATAATTTAAAACTTAGCGGTTTTATTAACACCCATTGAAAGAATTACAAGGCTAAAAAGCGCCCCGTTTTCAGTTCACTTTTAAAATAACCAGAACATGGCCTTAGAATTATATTTTGAAAGGTTAATATTTTCGTTAAATTTTCTTAAGCTCAACATTTAACACCTCCCTAAGGAGGGGGCGGCCGGTAATGCGATTCTGTAGCTATCTTAACGATTATATTGATTTCATTAACGGTTGAGTTACCGAAAAAAAATATTCTGTATTTTGAAAGTTATTAATTTGAATTTTATTTTCTCTTAAATTTAATTAAGTTACTACAAAATTCGACAAACTTAAACTTTAGGAAAACAAGTAAGAGCGGCTAAATTCGGCTATGCCGAATCTTATATACCCTTCACCATGGTTGGGAAAAAACTAAAGTTTATATATGGACATATATGAAATGGACAGATTTATATACGGACGCCTTTAAGAGGAAATTAACCATTTAGTTTGGAGATAAAACTTGGACTCGGGAAGATTTATGGTTCCAGAAAATATGTATTTTAAAAAAATGTATGTTTTGGGCATAACTTTTTTGTATCTGAACCGATATTTCCGAGTTTTTCAGCAAATATGTTATACTAAAGATTTTCGATCTTTTGCTATATAAGACGTATCCATAGGTCATAATACAGCTCTAGAATAGTGTTTGTTGTTTGTGTATAAAAGGTTAAGAGGTGAAAGAAAAGAATTTCAACAAATCGTTAAAAGAAATCACTAGAACTGCATGTGTTTTATTTCTACAAAATAGTTTGATTTAGCTGGCAAATTTGCATTTAGGATTTTATTTCGCTTTTTTATTAGAAATATTTGTAATTTTTTTAGCTTAATTTTAAAAATTTGAAGGAAAATAGTTTATAATTTTTTTTATAAATTATTATAAGTTATGACCTAAAATAGTTTCACTCAAAGGTAAATTATGTATAAAATTTTCTTAATATGTGAGAAATAAAATGGTTTAAAAATCTTTTTATAAATTCTTTAAAATCGGAGCAAAAAATAGAAATAAAACCGTTTGTATTTTGTTAGTATCAGAGGGTTTTTATACAAATTTTGATGTTTTTAGCCTATTTATGGATTATTTAATTATTAATATAAAATTTTATTTAAATTAATTATTAAATGTAAAAAAAAACAAAAAATAAACAAAAAAAAATCTTAACGAACCCGCGACCCTTTCACCTGTGGTGAAAGGTATAAAAACGTTTGTATTTTGTTTGTATCAGAGGGTTTTTATAAAAATGTTGATGTTTTTAGCCTATTTATGGATTATTTAATTATTAATATAAAATTTTATATAAATTAATTATTAAATGTTAAAAAAAACCAAAAATAAGCAAAAAAAAAAAAAGTCTTAAGAAAATAATAAAAAAAAAAGTGAATTGACCTCATCGAGATTTGAACCTCGAACTCCGCGTGCTTAGAGAAAAAACGTATTTGTGACATGGCGTCTAGACAACTGAGCTATTGAAGCTCACACAAAATCATCGTCAATAGATGTACATATATAAAAGTCTTCGTTCATTAGGGATTTGTTTAGTTTTTATTTAAATGACAAATCTTTGTATGTGTGTTGTTTGTGTATAAAAGGTGGAGATGAAAGAAAATAATTTTAATTATTAATATAAAATTTTATATAAATTAATTATTAAATGTTAAAAAAAAAACCAAAAATAAGCAAAAAAAAAATATATTAAGAAAATAATAAAAAAAAAAATGTACAAAAAAAAAGTGAATTGACCTTACCGAGATTTGAACCTAGAACTCCGCGGGCTTAGAGAAAAAAAGTATTTGTGACATGGCGTCTAGACAACTGAGCTATTGAAGCTTACACAAAATCATCGTCAATAGATGTACATATATAAAAGTCTTCGTCATTAGGGATTTGTTTATTTTTATTTAAATGACAAATCTTTGTATGTGTGTTGTTTGTGTATAAATGGTGGAGATGAAAGAAAAAAAACAACAAAGTTAGTAAAAAATGCTCAAAATTCTACATACATATTAAACAAAGGGATTTTACTGGAAAAATTAGAGGTGGTCCTGGTTTTTTGCTAATATCTCAGCCATTTATTAACCGATCTGTCTGATTTTTAATAGCAAACAGAAATGGATCACATGTAACAGAAATAAAAAAGAATCAAGTCCTCATCACGTCTGGGTTCTTCGGAAAACCCATTTCAACACACAGACGGACAGACGGACAGACGGACAGACGGACAGACGGACATCGTTAAATCAACTTCGCTCTTCATAAGGACCCAGAATATATACACTTTATAGGGTCTAAGATCAATATTGTAGAAATTACAAACGGAATGACAAACTTATATATACCCTTCCACCTGTGGTGAAGGGTATAAAAAGATGGATTTCAAAGGGAAAATTCTGTAGTCAAAATTTATAAAAAAAAAAAAAATTGTTTCAATTAAAAAAAAAAAATTATTTCAAAAATTGATTTCAGAGCGAAAAGTCTGTAAATTCAAAATTTTAAAAATCAACTTTTTACAATAAAAAAAAAAAATTTAATATTTTAAAAATTGTCAAATACTTTAGTGATAAATTCAAATTTTAATATTTCCCTAATAAGATTTCAGTGTCAAATATTTTGATACGAGTACTTAAACTTGATTCCAAGGACCATAGTTAATATGCTCTATTATTTTCCAACAATATTTGATTTTTAATGTTGATTGTTCTGTTTAAAACATCTTAAACTATACGATGGGTATAGTTTCTTGAATAAGTTCATTATTATGAAACCACACACATGGTACGGTGCAGAATCGGTTAATATGTTCTAATCAGAACAATCAAAAAAGATCTGGGGGTTGATCGAAAAAGGTTAGAGTGAGCTAAATAAGCGATATTTATAATTAACATTATAAAAAGCTAAGAATGTTGATAAAGATCCTTGCAGACAGGATAATATATATAATACTCGGTTAATTTCAAATAACTTTTTCTGGCTATGCTCCATTATTACAAAAATTATAAATTTTCTAATTATTTAAAATGCAACAGAACGAACATCTCTCATGCTTTTTTTTCTTAAATTTTAGCTGAAAGTGATGAAAATTTGTCCCTATTAAGTTGTCCAATTTCTATTTGATTTTCTTAAGTATGTGGCCATTTTCAAACAAAACTCACGCCAACATTAATATGATTTTGATTACTATACGCATTATTTTTTAATGACTACACATTATAACATTAAATAAATGTGTTTGTTTTTTTTTCGTTTTTTCCTTCTATTTTATTTTTTTATATATATTTTACTATTAACTGGCAAATGTATGCATTATAACAAACTAAAAATGCTACTAAATCATTTCCGTCACAAAAAAATACATATGCCAAAGAAATGACCAACTCCCCCTCGAGTAAACAAGGCCTAGTTAACGGGAGAGAATGAAAACTTTTTAATAATACTCATGCTTAAGGAATTTGTAATAAAGGCCTTTGCATTTTATGCTAAGACATATGGTCATAGAAATGAATCATTAAACGGAAAGAAGGTGTTGTATTTAGGAACACTACAAAAATATTTAATTTAATTAATTATTTTAAAGTAATATGCAGGAAATTAAGCAATATTGTGAAAAAAGAAAATTGTAATTTTATAAACTTTAGAAAATGTTGCCGAAAGGTGGGGCTCGGATTTGTAACTGTGACTTAAAATTATTTTATAGCCATGTGAAAATCGAGACAAATTTACTCTTAAAAAGAAACAGTAAACTTGCAATAATTTACTAGTTTTGTTAAACAAGCAAATGCAAAAATATATAACAACACTGGTTGATATGGAAAAAGCGGATTCTTCATGTAACATATTAAGCAGAAACATTTCAGAAAATTTCCTTATCTTTTTCATAATTCATGTTACAATGTTTAATGATTTGAATACAATAACGTAGTTGTAAAACATGACATTCTGAAAATTAATCATATGTTTTCAATCATATGTTTTTTTTTGCTTGAAAATTCTTGCTGGCAAAACATTTGTCCATTCAAAGTTTGCAAACTCTCAGCATTGAACTGTCACTTTATTTTCTCTTTTTTGCTTTCTGTTTACTGAGTATTTGTGTAAACGAAAGCCATCCAGAAATAATTTGTAGAAATTTATACAAATTATACAGGAAATGAACGTAATCTGAAGGATATTTCAGATTATTCTCTCATAATCGTAAGTACAATTCAATATTTGCCCAAATATGATCTCCTCATGTATAACCGTATACGAGGGCGGATCAATAAGTTCGGAACTTTCTCAAAATTTGACAGTAGTCTATTAAAAGGTGGTACTTGATGGGAGCAGTGTTGCATTTTATATAACTACGAAAGAAGTTCGAAAAGTCACGGACTTATTGATCCGCCCTCGTATCTTCGTATTCGAAATTTGAGGATGTATGGCCATATATGATTACATATGTTCTTATATGATGAACTTATGTAATCATGTACGGCCATATATCTTATAATTTCAGGATTCAAAGTTATATGGAAATATATGAGATCATGTATGGACATACATATATTGAACTATGCATGAACTTATATAATCATGTATGACCATGTATGATTATATATACAAACCAAAGTATGATCATGTTACTTCATATATGAATATTATCGATTTTCGCATTGTAACACTCAAATAAAAAAATTTGTAATCTACAGTTTTTGTACCAATTTTTTGTACAAACTAATTTAAAAGTAAAAATTCTTCCTATTTTATATTTACAAAATTTTGTTCATTTAATTTTGTTTTTAAACCCGAGTTGCTGAAATTAGCAAATATTTTTACTATTTCTTTAGTAACAAAAAATTAGCTGAATTTATTTAGTAAATCGATTTTTATTAAGGATTTACTAAAATTCGACTAAATTTTAGTAACGTTTTCTATTTTTTTTTTTTTAATATTTTTACTTTACCAAAAATTTCAGACATATTTTAATAAAATCAGGGATTCCTACTCTATAATTAAATACACACATTTTTTTAAAATAAATTAAATTGTAGGTTTTCGCCATATAATAGTGCTTATGGTTTTGAACTACGCTACATACTGCATATTAATTTTCTATAGTGGCGCCCAACGGTGGCCCAACTGCCAGCCTATCAATTGCAATACAAAATGTTATAAGGTTTAGGCTTTAAATCTCAACAATCTCGTAATAGTTTTAATCTATGCTCCGCCTTGTTCATGTCTTTGACTTTGACCAAATATAGATTTTGCTATAACAGATTTGTTGGGACAATTTTTAGAATTTTTTTTTTTCAATTTTTTTATTTCTTTTCATACATCTCTATTACTTAAGAATCTTTTTATATTATTAGTTTAGTTCAATTTTTTTTTTATATAAATTTTTCTATTTTCTAGCCTTAAAAAGTTTATGAACTTTTTTGAGGTGAATGATTTCTGCGGTAGTTGACTTCATCAACATACTACACATGTTCTGTTCTCTGTGCATGATTTTAAATTCAATTTTTTTTTATTTTCCATTCTACTGAACTAAACAATTTGTGCTTGAGTTTCTATGATAAAAATTCGTAACGACGATTGTAATATTATTTTTTTTTTGTAATTTTTTTCTTCAGTATTTTTACCCTACATCACTATGTGGAGAGAGTGTAATAAGTTTGTGCAAGATGTTTGTAACAACAAACAATCTTAAGCTCATTTTAAACTAATAAATAAATTCATTTTAAACTAATACTGAACGTGCCTACATAAATATCCTCCAAGAAGTGGATCTTGTGTTTGTTATAGAGAAAATATCTCACACTGATTAACGTGAGTATTTAGGGACAATGTCTATTTTTATTGGTTAGACTCGACGTGTGTTTACAGACAAATAATTACACAAGTCCGTTTTAACCCCTTAAAACTGCAAACCCAAACTCTAGTTGACTTAAAACCAGACTGGTGTAGGGTTTTATATAGTCGAGGTTTTTACTAAATTTTTATTTTTTTTAGGTAAATTTAATTTGTAGCTAATGTTTGCATTGGTGCCCTCAAAAATGCAAATTAAATTTTTAAATTCAATTTAATTTTTCGATTGTTGTTATTTTACAAATAAAACAAAAAAAAAAATCCGAAAATATCGAGTCTATTTTTTTTTTTTTGCATTTTTCCACTTAGACGCACCCATTCTGTATTGTTGTAGTCACGTTTTTTGCAACGTATTGAAAAATAAAATAAATAAATATATTTTCTTATGTCTAACTAAATATTTTTGCATTATTGTTTTTCTTCGTATGCATTTATCTTGTTTTGTATTTCTAGAAAAAAGAAAAAAAAAAAAAAAAAAAACTTTAAAAAATATGTAGTAGTAAGTGAGTGAGGTTATTGATTGTAGTTTAGGTGATTGTACTAGTTAACAAGAAGTTTTTGAAGGCTATCCATTATTTAAGCAAGATACAAAATATCAATTTACACATACTTATATATATATTGTTGCATTTTACATACATATCAGTCTGTTTGAATTTAAACAATATTGAATATAGTTATAGTTTTAATATGATGAAGGATTTATAGTTGTATATTATTAATGGCAAAACCAAAAATTTGTTTGAACAAAATCATTTTGTGTTTAAAATTTAGGTTAAAATTGTTTCACATGACTTGAACACAAAATGACATTCTATTTTTCTTTTCGGTTATTATAACAAAAAAATTAGTTATGACAGGCGTTAAAAAGAGGTGTTATTAAAAAGGTATATTTTTTTTTTTTAAATAATGTTGACATTTTGAAGTTTTTTTTTTAATAATTTATTATATATGAGAAGGCAGTCTTAAAAAAGGTTTGAATTTTAGAATATATGGTTAAATCTAAGCTGGATAGTAGGACAAAAAGAAAGAAAAAATAATGTTAACTTGGAAAATTATGTTATATTAAATAGGCCCTTAGTTGGGCGCCAAAAATATATAGCTTTTAATAACAGCCTGATTTCTGCTATCTGGCTTAACATCATAGCCAGACATTTTGAAGGCCTTGTTAGCCCATTGGAGTGTTACACAGAAAGTTGTGGGTTCGATTCCCAGCGAGGGCAACATTAGTTTAGAAAAAATAATATGTATACTAACAATATATTTTCCATAACCGACAGTAGTTTATTTAAAAAGTAAAACGTAGAGTTTGTTTTTGAACGAAGAATCAGTTGAAATTCATAGAAACTATTAACTATTTGAATCAGTCATTCAAAAAAACAAACTATAAAAATTAACATACATTCGGTAGGAGTTGATATTTTCTGTTACATGTTAAATTTTATGTTTTCTGTTTCTAAAAAAAGAAATTCATATAATTCTTTTTTTACCAAAATAGTTTGTTTATATACACAATTATTTCACTAAAATTTACAAAAAATTATTCAAATATACATACACACATAGAAAATAAAAATAAAAAAAAAAATAAATCTGTGTGTGTGTTGTGTTTTGTAAAATTTCATACGAAAAAAAATCAATTTAAAAAACAAACCACAAAAATCTTTTTTTTTATACGTTTTGTCGGTTAAAAACTGATGGTAAACGACTTTCGATTGCTTTTACTACTTTTGTGGATTACTAAACAATGATTGAAAATAAATAACAAATTGGGCTGAATAGAATGAAAAATCAGTGGTCCTCTTTTAATATGTATTTTAGATTATTTTTAACGAAATAATATTGTGAGTGTATGATTTTTTTATCTCTCATACATATCAAAACGTCCTTCTTCGTTGATCGCATTAAACTTACCCCACCGAAAAAAAAAATAACAGGGACTATGAACTAAAAAGCTTTAACAATTTCGCCAACTCTGCATTAGATGGCGGACACCATATTTAAAGCCCTTCATCTTTCGCCACTTTTCATGTCTTTTCTTTATCCCCTTTCCAAAGAAAGCAGCACATTCATTAATTAGTAGGAAAAAATTCCTGAATGTGGCTTTCTTAAAAAAAAAAAATGTGGACCTACGTTGCGCGCCAACATAACCAGTTGTTTTATATATAAAAATGGATGTCTTTGCATTATCACAATGAATGCGTTAGTTTTGTAAAACATCATAGGCTTTACGCGCTTGGTGTCTGTATAGTCAAAAACACAGAGATTTCTGGATCTGTTGATAATCGAAAGCACAGCGAACGGTAAATTTTGAAAAAAGAAAATAATGAAAGACCGCTGAATATGCGCATGGTTTGAAATTCAACCGAAAAATCTTGTGATTTTCTGTCTAAAATTTTCTGAAATAAAAATTAGTAAATCTACAAAAATTTAAAATTAATTAAATTGAAATTTTAACATAATATTATTAAAATTCTTTTAAAATTTTGTAAATTGAGTAATTTTCAACTGAAATGTGTTAATTTTAATAGATATTTTTTTCCTATTACATGGTTCATGTCTTGAATAAAAATATCCTTTTTTTTTTTTTTAATATGACTCACTAAATACTTTAACGAAATTTTTTTGTCAAATTTTAAATGTTTTTCCCCTTTTTTTCTTTGAACATTTTGCCTACATTTAGTAGTTTCTGATTTTATGTTAAAATCGTCTTAAATGGTTCGTATCTAAACTAAAATCTCAGCTTTCTTGGCTTCACCTAACAAATTTTTTCTTTCTTTTATAAAGTCATTGATCTTTTTTGTGCGTTATCATTCTGTTTAAAACAACCGCAAATGTCATTTTATTGCATATTATTAGTTCGTTAACACAATTCAAGATATTTTTAGATCTGTTTTCTAAGATTTTTCACATAACCAAGACGATAAATTCATATTTTTTTTAATGGTTTTATAAGCAAAACATATGATTTTCTTTTAAGATGTTTTGTTTTTTTTTTTTTTTTTTTGTTTTAGTTTCTGCCATGATTATACAATGACGTTATGAAATTATATATGATGACGTTCTTGTAAGACATCGTGTTTGTATAGAATAAACAAGTTTTGTTTTTAGAATTTTAAGACTTTTTTTCTTGTGGTGTAGAACTACAGAACTATAAAGTTCTACATATAAAGATAAAAGAAGAAAAAGTGCTTTGTACTATAGAGTTACATGTAATCATGGCGATGATGATGATGATGAAGATGATGATTGTTGATAGTTGGTTAACAAACATGCAATCAAGTTAAAGAAGCCAATAACCTTATAAAACAGAAAAAAAACTGCAACAACACTCAAACCAACAATAATATGCCGAAGAATACAAAAAAAGAGGAGTTCATAGAATATTCTTTATATTATTTTGCAAAAATAAAATGCAAAAAAGTAGAGAGAGAGAAAAATGCATTTAGAATCTATGTAGGTTTTTTTCGCACACAATAAAGTCAATGAACTTTTACATAAAGAAGTTTGTTTTTTTTTTTTTAGTGGGAAAGATATTGTAGGAAAAAGGGGGAAATCGGGCAGGGATATTACTGTTTAGTATAGACTGTATGAGTTGAGTTCTAGAGTGTGTTGACTACTACGATAGATGTTGTAGATGATGACGATGATGATAATGACGTTATAACACATCTTCCTGTTTGGTTAAACATGAACAATTTTAAATAGGTTCTTTTTGGCTCTAGTTTTGTTTTTTTCTTGTAATCTTTCTCTCTTTTTGTGTAGATTTTTTACTCTCTATGGTAAAGTTTTTTTTTTTTACTTATAAATGAGTGCAGTTATTTGTGCAGTTTTATTACTACTACTACTATTAGTAGCTTGTAGCAGTTTGTGTGTGTACTAGTATTTATGTATAGGCATAACGAAAGTCATTGCACTTTGTCGAGGCAGCGAGCTACGGTACTTTCATTGCTGCCTCGTTTAGGTCGTTGACATGTATGTAGGTTTCTATTTTATTTAATGTTTTTTAATGAAAACACGCTTTACTTATTTTAGTTTATTAATTTATTGAATAAAAAAGCTTATAAGAAAGTAATTAAAATATTACAACACGATTATTGTCGTTGGTTGTGTATTGTACAAGTTTCAAAACTAGACTGACTAAAGACTTGTCTCGTCCGTCTTTTCTAACATTAACTCGCTAAAACTATTCGTCCGAATGTTTTACACAGTGTTGTAAAAATTAGTATGTCTGTCCGCTTCTAGTCGTACGTCCGTTTAATCCTGGTCCCACATTCGGCCTTCCTGCATGGTCATTCGCCCCGAATGACGGCTTCCACCTCTTCATGTATTCCGCTACGGTATTAGTTCTTCGCGGACCTTCAACTTCACCAACCTTTTCAACTTCATAACGGTCATGCTTCAATCTTTTTATTATTTTGTAAGGTCCAAAATATTTTGGCTTCAATTTTAGGCCCGCTCCAAATTGGGTTCGTTTGATTGCCACTAGCTCATTTTCCCCGTATATGGGTGCTTCAACTCTTTTTTTGTTAAAAGTTTTGCGGTTTTCGGCCTGTACTTTGGCAATATTATTTTTCGCAACATTACGAATTTCATCTCTTTCGTCGTCTAATTCTTTAATGGCAAATTCTTCAATTAGTTTTCTTATATTTTCCTGTGTTCCTGTTCGCATTTCACATCCTGTAAGTATCTTAAATGGCGAGACTTTTGTACTACGTGGAGGAGTATTATTAATACATTGTTGAACTTTATTAACATATTTATACCACTGCTGAGGATTTTCTACACACAACTTAGATAGCAAAGACACAACAGTTTTATTAATTCTTTCCACTTGTCCGTTACCTCTAGGGACACCTGTTGCTATTAAGAGATGCTGAATATTATGCTGCTCGCAATAATCTTTGAACGTATTTGAAGTGAACGCGGCTCCCCTGTCCGAAATAATTCTTTCCGGATTACCAAAAATTGCTGATTGCCGCTTCAATCTGTCTACGACTTCTTCAGTTCCTGTACTTCTTGTCGGATATAACCACACAAATTTGGAAAATGAATCTACCACCACAAGTATGTGATTATAGCGCTTTTGTGTTTGGTCCATGGGAACGACGTGATCTATATGGTACGTTCTTAACGGTCTGTCTGATTTATCAATAGGATTTAATAGACCCTCTCCTTTACCTGATTTCGCTTCGTTAATAATACATTCGATACAGCTACGTACCACTTTGTTTACCTTCTGTGTAATATTTGGTATATAAAAGTCCTTTTCCACCAATTCGCGAGTTTTCTTTGTTCCAAAATGACCTTCACGATGTGCAATTTGAATAATTTCCTCCTCCATATTGGCCGGGATTACTATACGTTCCTGGTTAGAATCTTTGTAAAGTAAGTCATGTTTTAAATAAAAATCTTCATAAGTGTCTTTCTCGATCACTTTTCTAATAGCCTTTACCCATTCATCTCGTAATTGTGCCTCTCTTAGACGATGTTTTATAGAGTCCTCTACCAACAGACAAGAGACTCTGCTCAAAGCGTCCACGTGACGCATTTTGCTACCAGATCTATGTTCTATTGTATACTCAAATTCCTGTAGGAACATGGCCCATCTGGAAACTCTTAACGGTACATCTTCCTTTTTAATTGTCATTGCAAACGCATTACAGTCAGTGATTATTTTTATCTTATTACCCATTAAGTAAACTCTCCACTTTTTCAATGCCTCTATAATAGCTAGTACTTCGAGCTCATACGAATGATATTTTTGTTGACCATCTGTTGTTTTACGACTCATATATTCGACTGGGTGTAATTGTTGATCATCTGCGTTTTTCTGAAATAATACGGCTCCATAACCATACATGCTTGCGTCTGTATGTACTTCAGTTACTGCCTTGGGATTGTATAAATTTAAAACTGGTGCATTGACCAAACTTGTCTTTAACTGATTAAAAGCTATCATCTGCGAATCTCCCATTTCAACCACAGCATTCTTCTTCAGCAAATCTGATAATGGCTTTGCAATCATAGCAAAATTATGAACAAATCTTCTAAAATATGACGTGAGGCCTAAAAATCGTTGAAGCGATTTCTTATCTCTTGGAACTGGGAAATTTGAGACTGCGGAAGTCTTCTCAGATGATGGTCTTATAGTAGAGTTTTCTACCACATAACCAAGGAAATTCACTCTACATTTCAAAAATTGACATTTTTCCCATTTTATTTTCAGGTTGTACTTTTCCGCTACTCTAAGCACCCTCTTCAATTTTTCGATACCTTCCTCCACGTTTACTGATGGAATTATGATATCGTCAACATAAACCACGATAGTACCTTCTTGAATCAATTCTCTATAAATCGAAAAAATAAACCGAGAGAACACCGCCGGCGAATTAGAAATACCAAAAGGCACATAATTAAACTCGTATTGACCATTGTGAGTCACGAACGACGTATACTTTCTAGATTGTTCATCAACTGGTACATGAAAAAACCCGTTTCTTAAGTCAAGTGTCGTATAAACCCTAGCGGATTGTAATTTATGCAAAACGTCATCTATCAATACCATCGGAAAATTATCTTTCAATATTTTTTCGTTCAATTTACGAAAATCACAGCACAATCTCTTACTGCCGTCTTTTTTGGGCACTAACACGATGGGTGATGAATATTCAGATGTACTCGGCCGTATAATACCATCATTTAACCACTCTTTTACTTGTTGCTCTACAATGTTCTGATCCGCGTATGATAACCGACGAGGTCTCTGAAATATTGGTATATCATCTGATAGAATTATCTTCATATTAATTGGACACGTTTGTTGTCCCTCCGGACAATACCCTTTAATTAGATCTTTCACTTTGACCACCGTTTCCTTCGACAAGTGTGACAATTCGTATTTGTCATCGTCTTCGATTACCACAGTAGAACAAAATACTTCAAACTCAGTCTCAGTATTGGTTAAAAATCTATTAACGTCCTCTTGCCGTTCCTCCTCTTTACATTTTTCCACCAAAGTGGCTCCACTCGAGGACATAATGATGTTAGCGCGATTTAAAATGTCATTACCGATCGCAGCTGGATAAACGAAATTTTTAGCGACGAAAAATTTCATATCAAAATCAATACCATCTATATTAACTAACCTCTTAAAATAACCAATTGTAACTAATTTGTAGTCGCCAGCTGTGATAAAACTTTGTTTCTCCTTTATAAAATCTAGATCTCCTAAATTTTCAAAAACATCTAATCGAACTATCGAAATATCGCTCCCCGAATCTATAATTGCCGAAAACTTTACACCATTAATCTCAATTTCCTTGAAATTACGACACGCCGCAGGATTAATGTCCTGGGTTTTATCAGCAAATTGTTTTATCATACACGAATTATTTCCTTCCTTCTTCACATTAGCTTGCGCCTGACTTTTGCACTCGAAAGACTTGTGGCCCGGTTTTCCGCATTTAAAACATTTAATGGACGTTTGTTTACAATCCTTCGCAAAATGATCATTTTCACCGCATTTATAACACTTTCTTTCCCTGTTAAAATTATGTTTGCCTTGCTCCGAAGATACTTTAGAGGTTGATGCCTGCTGCGCTGATCCACGGATCTTCTCATAAATTTTTATCTTCTCCTTTAAATCTTCAACATTTCTCGCTTGGAACAAAATACTTTTGCCGAATTTCGAATCAGGAATTCCATCGACAAAATATTGAATTAAACTGTCTTCGTCAAGTTGAATAGGTTTCCCGATCTCCATTAATGTGTAGAGGTATTCTCTGTAACTTTCGTTGTTCTTCTTCTTACGATTTTTTAGCATTCGGTGTATATCAATTGCTGCCAATTTAGCACCAAATTCATCGATCAATGCCGCTTTAAGCATACCCCAACTTTTCAGTCCACTTTGACTGCGAATAAACATACGAGCAGCCCCTTTTAACAACTGCTTAGCGTAAATGAATCTCTGAAGCTGGCTCCATCCCACAGCTTCAGCGTTATCCTCAAAATCTTCCACCCAATTTCGAATACCAATATTATCAGTACCACTGAATGTCGTAAGAGAATCTTCTATATCCCGTAAGGTAAACATGCTTCTTTCAATACTCATTAAGCCCGCGCCTTGTTGTGATGCTACGTCATCATATACGGAATCCGAATCACCAGCATCCAAACCGAAATGTTCCCTAAGTCTATTCTGTAATTCTGCCTTTCGCCCACCCGTGGGCAAGCCTAACTCAGACAATTTTCTCTTTAACTCCTCAACATTCAAACTTAAAATTTCCTGTAAGTCCATCTTGTCCGATTATCAAATATAACATCAATCAAATACAATAAATATTACAAAAAAATAGGGAAAAATATAATATAATAATAATAATAATAATAAATTATGTTTACTAGGATTTTAAATTATTTCACAAAATGTTTTATCATTTGAATCTCCAAAATTATTTTCACATTTTTCAAGAATTACTTTAAATATTTAAATTCCATTTAGTTTATTAATTTTCAACGTTACGTCCTCCAGAAGAAACTATCCAATTGCAATTCAAATTTTTTCTTATTAAAAATCTTATTAAATTTACGTTACTTATTTAAATTTTAAAAATTCCAATTAAATTGAAATACAAATTTATATTTACTCAAGCAGAGATAAATTCTACTTTGATTCTTTCATTATACGAAAATCAAAATATAAATCCAATTGGATTCTCTCACAAGTTTGTTTTAGAAACAAAAATCGAACTAGAATTCTCTCTAACTAAAACTAATATATATATACTCAAAAAACTTAACCTGAAGCAATCCCACAGAATACATAAGTTGTTATAATTGTTGATATTAGCTCCACCTCCTTTTCTCAGAACAAGCCGCAAAAAATCTCTTTAGCAAAATTTATCTTGTTGGCATGCATATTTCCACCCTTATGATCAGCTTCAATTTTGTTGTTGTATAAGGGCTTATTTGTTGTTTTTCAATTTGGCACAATCTTTGTATTTGTTGTAAAAAAAAATTGTTTGTCTTGTTGGTAAGCTAACGAATTTATTTTACTTATTATTTTTTACTTTTAATTTAACAAAAATGTTTGATTCTTTTACAGTATTTTCCTTTTTACTTGTTACTCGTTAGTTTTTTCTTATGCACATATAATGTTTTCTCTTCTTTACTCCCGTTGTAACAGTTTGAAAAATGTTTTTAAACGTTATTTTCTTTTCTTCTCACTTCTTACTCGTTCTTTTTTCTTGTGCCACACCATGACGATGTCTCTCACGTCGTAAAAAACGTTCTCTTAGTTTTGTATGTGCAGATTTCAAAGGTTCAGCATCTTTTTAAATTGGATTTTTTGCGATTCCAATTGAATTTCTTTGCAAATCCAATTAGTTTTTAGCAGCTTTCCCAATTGGATTTGGAAAAAAGGTTTAAAAACAGGGAAATTTACTCAAATTTTTGCAGAAATCAGGGAAATTTGCTCAATTTTCCCCTGTTTTCTCAAAGTTTCCGAACCTTTGTATTCTGTATTAAATTTTATTTGGCTGCTGACGGCGTTGCATCCTCTATACTATTCTTCCTCTATGCTTGTGCACATACAATGTTTTTCTGTTCTTTACTCTCGTTGTCACAGTTTGAAAAATGTTTTTTACACATTATTTTCTTTTCTTCTCACTTCTTACTCTTTCTTTTTCTTATACAAGTTTTTTTTTTTTTTTTGTTGTTGTGATCTTTTCAAATTAACGTATTTTTACGACAATGCTTTGAAATATTTTTAGCTTTTATTTGTTGTTGTACACTTTATGCTTCTATGTATACATTTTTTACAAAAATTTAATGAATTTTGTTTTTGTATTTTTTCACTTTGTATCTGGGTGTGTTTTTCCCCTTTTCTTAGCAAATTGCGTTTAATTAAACACTGAAATATTTTAACTGCGTTTTTTTTTTATATAATTCTGCTTCCACTCAGGTTTAACAAAAAAATTGTCCTCGTTGTTTTAAATTCACTCAGCTATTTCTTCTACAACTTCGTTTTCTTTCGTAGAACAACACAATGTTCTAGAACATTTCCAAATTTCTACAGAACTGTCGAAATTTCTTCGTTGTTTTTTTTTTTTTTTTTTTTGCACACAGCCTTTACTCAATTAACACGAACGCTCACTATTGTAGCTCGATCCTGGTTGAGCCCCCAAAATGTAGGTTTCTATTTTATTTAATTTTTTTAATGAAAACACGCTTTACTTATTTTAGTTTATTAATTTATTGAATAAAAAAGCTTATAAGAAAGTAATTAAAATATTACAACACGATTATTGTCGTTGGTTGTGTATTGTACAAGTTTCAAAACTAGACTGACTAAAGACTTGTCTCGTCCGTCTTTTCTAACATTAACTCGCTAAAACTATTCGTCCGAATGTTTTACACAGTGTTGTAAAAATTAGTATGTCTGTCCGCTTCTAGTCGTACGTCCGTTTAATCCTGGTCCCACATGTATACCATAAGCAAATAAAAGTTGATTTTTTTTTGCACTCAAAAATGAGGAGGAGAATCAAGCAAAATATACACAAAAAACGGGTCATCTTAGACAGCAAGAGGGGAGGCTAAAAGTCACAAGAGGTGGAATTAACCCTAGGAAAAATATAACCAACATAAGTGGACTTTATGTAAAATGTTGCATGCTATTAGGTATAAATCTTGCAAATGATTGTGAGCAGAATTGGTTTAAGTATTTGCTAAACAAAACTCCTACAACATATGCTAAAGATTTTTTTAAGTACTAGCCCATGATTGCAAGCATTTCTTAATATTGAACATACGCCTGGAACATATGCTACAATTTAAAAAAACAACAATTTTAATAGCAGAGTTAAGGCTTGTTTTAATCTTTAACCAAATGAATGACTATCATCAATGCTTATAGACTGAGTTTTTGGAATGTGAGCTAAACTTGGTTTAGTTAAACCGAAAACGAATTTTGTTTGCCATTTCCATGTTTGTTTACAATCATTTGTCGGAACAACTTTTCGTTACATAAAATTTTGGTCTTCATTGAAATAAAATAAATTTCAAAATCAGTATTCAAGTTACAAACTGCGATAAACTGAGTTCAAAGATAATCTTTATCCTAAAAACTCGGCCTTATACCGGGTTTTTATGACTTATAACTGGAATTCTGCTTCTGATGTGCAATTTATTTGATGTTATTTTCATAAAGAACAAAAATTAAAAAAAATTCTAATGTACGATTGGAATTCGAAAATACTCATACAAAATCCGTTTTAAACCTTACGAAATCAAAGCTACACAAAAAAAGTATCACTTTAAGTTATCATTTTAAGTAATTTAAAATATTTCCTAAAATTCCATTTCTAACAATATTTTGTTTCAAATGTTTATAAATTGTTATTTTTCATATACAAATTCTTTGAAAATAAAAATTTAAGTCACAAAAAAATAACAAAAAGTTTTTTGTATTTACAAATTTCATTGTTGGTGCTTTTTTAAAAAATATATATATATTTTTTTGTGTTTTCAAAAATATGTTCAAACAGAACTTTGTAATTTTATTCTGTGTATATGAGTGTTGTTTTGTTTGCTAATGAAGCCTCTTTTCTCTTTGAGCGGCCGTTTATAACTCATAAAAAGTACCTTATGAGCATTTTTAAGAATGGTTTAAGTTTCTGAACAATTTATGATACATTTATGATTCATTTTTAAACCATTTGTGAATGTTGAAAATTTTTTAAAAATATTAATCTATTAAAAGTCGTAATTTTTCAGTGTTAACTGAGAAGAAAAAGTTGTTTCGACAAATTTTTGTTAATTAATTTGCTGACAGAAACAGTTGGTTTTTGGTATAACTAAACCGCTGGCATCTCAAAAACTATCTGTAAATTAATAAAAAGCTAGTTTTTGAAATCAAATTTGTATTTTTTTTTTTCTTGCCAACAATTTTAAGATTACTCATACATTTAGATTTTAGTAAAATAGATCCTATGAGATTTTAGTTAGAATGTTATTCTACCTTAAGTTTAAAAATCTAGTATGATATTGTCATATTATATTTTTTTGTTGCCTTTCAAAAAAGGTTGATCATTTTTAAAAATAAATATTTTTGTATTTTTAAAAATAAATATTTTAGTATCTTTAAAAATAAATATTTTTTTATTTTTTAATACAAAAATTACAATAAATATTAAATATTATATTATCCGGCGGAGCTTAAAAGAATTAAGTCTTTCTGGAATAAGTTCCTTAATTTATTAATAAGAAAAACCAAATAGGCGGGAATTAATATCTGTGAATGGACATAACGACCTAAAATTTAACAATTGAATTCCTTGACTAAAACAAACCTAGTCACTTCCTATTCAATTCATTCTATTGTGGACTTAATTTCCTAAAGAAACCTTTTTTTTCATTTTCCTGAAGAAATGAAAATGTTTCTTTAATTCTTTGAAGTAATTGGCATTTTTTTCTTTTGATTCCCTAAATAAATTCACTTTTTTATTAACCCCTAAGACCGTTTACAGAAGGTCATCACTAAAGTCCAATTATATCCAAAGCAATATTGTTGATGCACTAATCGCCAACGACATTTTTGTCGGTTTGAATTTACCTATCGAACACTGCCGGTACCAGTATCGAACAGTGAGTAGTTTGATAGATACACCCATTTAATTTTTTCCACCTGGCGCTTTCAGGTTACTTTTGTTTGACAAACGCACTTTACATTCGTGATTTCTAGTCCAAAATGATACTAGAACCAACAATTTCATAACAAAATACCTCGTATTTCGACTTTAGTGCTTAAAGGGTTAATTTGAATTTAAGTTTTTCACTTTAATACCCATAATAACTTAACTTTTCATGTAAAACTTTTTGCTCGAAAAAAAATTTAGAACTAAAAAGTAACTTTTATTTTTCTCCAAAAAATTAAAAACAAAAAATAATTTTTACTTTTGCTTGAAAAAATAAAAACTAAAAAATAACTGTTATTTTTGCTCGAAAAAATCAAAAGGAAACTTTTAGTCAAAAAAATAAAAATCAAAAAATAACTTTTATTTTTGATCGAAAAAATAAAAATCAAAAAATAATTTTTTCTTTTGCCCGATAAAATAAAAAATCTAACATTTGTGAAAAAAAGAATAATTATTACGTTCCCTGCTTTTTTACATATTTTTGTTTTAGTGCCTTTTTTTAATTAAAAATTGTTTTTCTGTTTAGTATTTTTTTTAAGAGTTTTTCCACGTTTTGCCTTTGTTTATAATTTTTTGCCAATATATGTTTTTGCTTCAAATATATTGAATTTTACTTTTTTTGTCTTTTTTGATAATCAGCAGTAAAAACATTTACACAAATTTTTCCTTAATTTTAACAAATATTTAGATTTGTATTTATAAATATTTGTAAATTTTTTTTGTATGACCCTCACCCCAAATAAAAACTGCAAATGAAAATTTTGTATATACATACAAATACTTTCACATTACACAAATCTAATAATTGTAACAATAAACAAATGAAATATAAATCGGCCCAAACACCCACTAAAATAAGTTTATGTATGTATTATATTCTCCACTCAAATTATCATTATACCAGCCTCCTTTACTCATATTCATACTCATACTCTCTCCCCTGTAATAATTTTTATATGACAATTGAAAATCATCCCTTTTGTTGGTTACAAGAAGCAAAACTAAGGTGAACAACTTGTATTTAGGTCATGTCAATCTTATACTTTTGAACAAGGGTTGCATTTATATAGTAGTGGTAATTATAAATTCTTTATAGTCTAAAATTCTACAAATTTTGTAGATTTCTATGTAGGATTGTTTTAAAAACAAATTTGCCAAGGCAAGAAGAAAAAATTGTACAAAAAATATGGTAAATTACAGTCGTTTTTATCAGTTTCGGTTTAGATTTTTAAATGTTTTTTTTTTTTGTAAAAACTTTAAGCAGAGCTTATAGTACAATATCGCAGCTGCTTTAATTTTTTTTTTTTTTTTGTTAGTTTTTGTTAACATAAGTGAATGGCTTGTTGTGCATAATATTTTGTGTGCACAATTGTAGATAGATTTGCAGTAGGTTAGTTCATTGCACTATGCCCTCGCCCCAGATTTAGAGCAACAACATTAAAAATAAGCAGTAGCAGTGGCAGCAGCAACTAGCAACACAGCCATAGCTACAGCAAATATATGCATGTAGCAGCATTTAAAATAAAAAATAAAAAAACTCAAGTAATATATTATTTTTTCTACATTTTTATTTTTCAAAGAATTATAATAGATTTGTTAGTGTAAACAAATTAAAGGTGATTGTTAAATAAATATTATTAAAAATTGAATTTATATTTATTAAAGGAGTGTATGATTGTTTAATTCAGTAAATTATAAATGTAAATTTGAATACCTTGAAATACATAATGAGATATATTGGGAAAAAAATCATACAAAAATTATTAAAAAACAAAATTTTAAATATTTAAAACCTATTGAGGCATTTAAAAAAAGTAAAACTCTGAAATTTTATAATAACGATTAAAATCGTTATATAAAATATTTCAGGTAAACACAATTAATTAAAAAGAAATTTATGTTATATATAACATAAAAAAACAAAGTTAACAAAAAAAAGTGTAACATTTTCAATAACGAGAAAAATCGTTAGAGGTAAATAAAGCAATTTATCTTGGAAATTATTGTAGACCTCAAGCAAACTTTAAATTTTCCCAAAACAGTAATAACTCTAGAAACTATAAATTTTAAGTTAAAATTTTCCTTAAAAACTTTAGATTTAAAAAAAAAATTCAAAAAACGAAAACTTTGGTTATATTAGAAATTGTAAATATTCCGAAGAAAATCTTTAAAATACTACACAAAAACCAATCAAACAGTTTAATATGAAAAAATTCTAATAACGGTAAATATCGTTATAAGTTTTTAAATAAATTTCCTCAAAATTGTGTAATGCTACGGAAAATTTAAGCTAAAAAAATTAATGTCTTTAGGCAAAACAAAAAAATATAAAGATAATCAAAAACATATAATAACGAAAAAACTCGTTATATTACAATTTACAAATTTCCACAAAAAATAAGTTAAATTTTATATCAAAATAACAAAAACCATGTGAAAACACTAAAATGTAAAGAAAAACTCTTATAACGAAACATTACGTTATAGGTTTGTAATGAGTTTTCCCGTTACAGATTTGTAACGAATTTTTCGTAATACATTATTGCATGATTTATTAATAAAATGTTTAAAAATTTTCAAAAAAAAAAAACGCAATAACGAGAATACTTGTTATACTAAAATTAAATAATATTTCGATATATAAATATCTTTAAAATTGCATACTGTATTAAATTAAATATCTTTAAAAGTGCATACCGTAGTAAATTAAAATAATGACACAAAATTTAGACATGGAAAATTCTAATAACGCAAAATGTCGTTATATGTTTTTGATTAATTTTCCTTGAAATTTTGATATTGTTAATACAGAAAAATTTATAAAAAAAAACATATCTCTAGGTAGAACTTTCAATATCATTGCAAAATCAAATGATGAAAAATTATAACAACGGAAAACCTCGTAATATTGAAATTTATCCAAAATCCAAAATAAAAATATTTAAAATTTTTCAAAGCAATCATTTGAAAACATGGAAAAGAATTAAATTATTTGAAACTATCAAGAAATTCTGATTTTGAAAGTTTCGTAAATAACAATTTCTATGGGTAAAACTTTTCTAAGTTTTGAATAATCCGATATTAAAAAAAAAAATATAACGGAAAATATCGTTATATTGAGATTTATTCAAACTCCATAACAAAAAACATTAAAATTGTACAAATCAATTATTTAAAAACTTGAAAAGCATTAAAATAATTGAAGCTATCAAAAAATAACAATAATGAAAAAATTTATCATTTTAAATTGTGAAAATATTTAAACGGCTGTTTACACAATTTTGTATTTTTTGAACAAATTTTTAGTTTTTTATAAAACTTCTAAATTTGCTTACTTTAAAATTTTCTCTTAAGAAATTTTTAGGAAGCATTAAAATATTTGAAAGTATTAAAAACTGTCAATAATGAAAAAAGTCATTTATTGAAAGATATTCCCTGAAAACTCTATAAAATTGTGCAGAGTTGTCAAACCATGAAAAAAAATCATTTAAGCCGTTGTTAATTCAATTTTGCGGTTTTTGTTCGTCCGACCGTCCATGAAAAATGTGCGATCAGTGTTATCAAACTACTGGTCGCAATACTCAAGATATTTGAACTTAGACAAAACTAAGTTGTTTGTATGTATTGTCTTAGATACGGACCCTGTAGAAAATCGTTAAAATCGAAAGCGAAATTAAGGAAAAAGTTTGAAAAAATATTTATTTATGAACTCTGAAATGTTGAAAAAAAAAATTGAAATTTTTTTCGTTTTTGTTTTAAATTAAATAATTTTAACTATTTACTTGTATGAATTTTCATTCAATTCAACAAAAACATCGCGACAACGATAAACCAAAAAATAAATAATTAACCTCAACCTACATAAAATACAATCAACTTCGTACTTGTCAATTACAATT
The DNA here is from genome assembly GCA_949748255.1 of Eustalomyia histrio. NCBI lineage: Eukaryota > Metazoa > Arthropoda > Insecta > Diptera > Anthomyiidae > Eustalomyia > Eustalomyia histrio. The sequence continues at coordinate 129,448,691 of OX456524.1, forward strand.
TTTTTTTCGTTCAATGAAAATAAAAGCTATAACAAAAAACAACAAATGAACATTATGTGATAAAAAGCTTTTTGTTAAAATAGTTTAAATTTAAAAAAAAAAGCTTTTATAAAAACCTGCTGAAAGATACAAAATACGTTATATTGAAACTACAAAATACAATATTAAAAAACAGAAAACTATCTCATATATAAAATTATTAAAAAAAAATTAACTGGAAGATACAACATAAAATTAAAAACAATCTTGTAGATACATTTAAAAAAATGTAACACAGATACGAATATAAATTATAAAAAAATGTATAGCCTACTTTTAGGTGCCATAGTGTAATACACATTTTGAAACGACTAAAAGTAGGCTATATACACAATATGATTATAAAAAAGTATCTCAAAGATAAATTGTTCTCTAAAAGTATCTACATCTCTTTTTTGCTCAGAGCATTTTTTTGTGTTTTTGTGCATTTTTTTTTATATTGCTATCAGTTTTGCCAGATACGAAGATTTGGCCCCAAATTGGGAATTTCAACTTTGGTTTAGTGAAGACTTTTGAGGGAATTGATTTGAAAATTTAAAAAAAAATATTAACGATTGGAGCTTTTTACTCTATTTTTAGGAAATTGTTGGGATATTTAATATTTTTTATATTTAATATGAGAAAAATTGGAACATGATCCATATGGGCACTAGGTCCAAAGAAAAACCAATACTATTCTATTAGGAAAAAAAATATTAAGTTATCGCTTTATTTAATTGAAAAAAAAAAATTGTAAATTTAGAAGTCTTCAAAATTTTTGAAATGAAGATAAACTTTAATTTTTTTTTGTTACATTTTTTCTAAAAATGTGGCTTTTAAAAATTTTGATAGTGTAAAAAATAATGCTTTTTTAAAGATTTTTGAGATTCCTGAAAAAAATACATATTAAATTTAAATAATTACATTTCCAGATCAATTCCGAATTTTTTAGATTATATAATTTTTCTCGATGCTTGGCTGGTGCCATTAATGATTCATTTTTAAGGGAAAGGAAATATTTTGAAACCTCAGAATGTATTATATATATGTATTTTACTAACATTATTTTCCCCTATATTTTGAAAGCCTTATATTTAAAAGTTTTTATAATTTCGGTGCTCTTCAAAATTTGTTGCTCTCGGATAACCTATTTTGTCCTAAAAAATGGATTATTGTTTAAATTTTACTTAAAACTAAAATGGGGAAAATTTGGGGATTTTAATTTGCAAATGAAGACATGAGCTTAAATTTTTCTGGCATTACTAATTGTTGCTATTGTTGTTATTGTTCTCTGTGTATGCCAAACTTGATTGTTGTTATTGTATAATTTATAGTGCAGCTTATTATGTATTTTTTGTGTGTTGCGTTTGAGTGTATGTGTAACAAAGTATATTCATCCCTGCCTGGTCTTAACCTAAATAGAGCGCAAGCATGGCTGTTTAAGGTTGTTGACCTAAATTGCAAAGTGCATTGAACTTTTCGTGTAAATAATGAAATATAAAAAGATATTTATGTATGAACAAACGTTATAAAGACATTTTCCTTTTTTTAAAAGGGGGTTTGTTTTTAAAAAAAAAATATTCCCCCAAAATTTAATTTTGTGTAGCATTTTATAAAACATCCCTAAAAATTTTATTGTTTTTTTTTCAACTTGTTTGTGTAGGAAAATTATTTATGTTCTACAGAGTTTCAAGTGCATTTTCGGTCATTCACCTTTATGTGGATTCTGTGCCAAAACTGACATATATTTACAAAACAAACAGGGAATAAATATAAAAATTATATACAGGATTTTGTTCTCTATTGTCTCGTCGCAGTTAACTCTGCAACGATTTTTTGTTGAATATTTTTTGTTAATTAAACAAAACTCTTTAGCATTTTAAAATTACAGACTTGTTTTTTTTTTAATATTTTTTCAAGTTTTCATTAATTTTCGATCATTGTATGAAATTTATTGTTTTGAATATTTTTAAAAATTAAAGCACGAACATTTTGAACATATTGAGTATCTGGGATATTCTTTTTTTAAAATCAATATGTTTCTTACATATATATTTTTTTACATTTGTGTAGATACATAATGCATTTTATTTAGTTGAAATGTATAAAACAATTTTATGTTTTACTAACTTTCAAGTGCATTATCGGTCATTAACCTTTTGTTTGATGACACAAAATACACAAGTTATACAAAGAAAAATCAATAACTTACCGTAAGATTTACATAAATAACAAAAAATCCCTTTTAACGCTAAATTTTCAAAATGAAGTTTTTACAGTCAAGAGTTTTGGTGCTAAATATAAAATATTCTCAAATATTCCCTGTAAAAACAGAACATCCACTTTTTTAAGCATGACTTTTCTCCATACTCAAAAAAACTACAAAGTTATTAAAATATAGCAAAGACTTTGTAAATTGTAGATTTCACAGATGCTATTTGTGTTTTACTAATGTTTAGCAAACAGATTCTTCTGATTTCAGCAGTTTTTTCTGCAGTGTTTTCTGCAATTTTTAGTAGGTAAATGTTGAGTCAAATGGAACTCAATTCAAAATTAAATTAAAAAAACTCAACAGTCCGACAATTCATAGTATAAACAGCATTTACGATATTATAAAAAATAACTTAAAAAAATTCGTATCAATTTCCCAAAAATTTTATTTATATTATATGACAAATAACAAAAGTTACAATAAAATAATACAATTTACGATATTTCAAAAAATTTACAACGTCTCTAAAACTTGTATAAAAATTAAATATAATACATTTGACGACTTCATCAAAAAAAAATTACGATATTATCAAAATTTTGCATTGTTAGCTTAGAAATGGCAACAACTGAAAAAAATAATAAAAAATCAATCAATATTTTAACAAAATGTAAACTGGCAAAAACTTAAATAATAAAAATATAATAAATAATAATAATAATAAAATACCAAACATTTTTAATTTGCAAAATTAAAAAAAATTTATGTAATAACACGGTTATAAGTAAAATTTTTACGATATAAAAAATACGTAAATTTTTTCTTTAAAATTATGAAAATAGCTGTATATAATTTAAAATTGTAAAAAAAAAAATAATTAAGAAATATATTTTATGATATTAGTTTATTTTTACGTTACTAGCTCCAAATAGTCAACAAGTGTACTTATTGTATAAAATAAATTAAAAGTTTAAAAATTAAGCAAAAATTTAAATTTCAAAATTTACGATAAAGAAAAATATTTACGATCTTAATATTAATATTAACAAAGTTATAATAAAAGTGAGTGCTTTTTATTTATACTGGAATAAGCGAAAATTAACGAAATAAATTTAGAAATCATCTCGAAATGGTTAAAGTTAAACAAAAAACTACTGAAATATTATTTATTTATTTAAAATGTCTTAAAAAATCAACCTAATAAATTTACGATATTCGAAAAATTTAACGTTATGGTTTAAAAAACATATACAAAGAAAATATTGTATTCGTTGAGCTCTTTAAACATTTTACTACCCAGTTTTTCGCTGAAATTAAATTAATTCTTTGTAAAGGCCCCTACGAGATTTTATATACCTACAACATAACTTTATATCACATTTTTAATAACAAATAATAGCTTTGATAAATCATAACATTTTTTTATTAATTTACTTCCCATAATTTGTCATTTAGAGAAACAAATAAAAAAATAACACTTACTGATACACAATCTAAGAATCGAGTAGAAAAATTCTTGTTCACATAATAAAAAACAAGAGGTAAATAAAAAGTACAAAGAAAATTAAATTATTTTGAGATACAGAGAGGAGACCTCGAAACACGCACGACCCATATTAGTAAGCTCACGCAAAAAATTAATCAATCAATCAATCGACCAATAATGCCACATTTTGGGTAATTATACAATTTTAAAATCTTGAATAAAATAAAAATGCAAGAGCTTTTCAATGGAGGTTCAATACTATTTGATTTAAAAAGAAGATTTCATAGTTTTTCAATTAAAAAATACGAAGATTTTGAGAAATATGTAATAGAAAACTGCTTAAGAAAAAGTATTTAGCAAAGAAAAGTTTTCATGTCTGAAATGAAGAAAATAGCTCTTTAGATAGATTTCGAAAAGCGACTGTTAAAAATAAGTTTAAAAATTCAACAAATATATATATTACTCTACTAAATATTCTCATTTATTCTCTTTTTGAAAATATCTTAATCTCTAACTCTCTCATTAAAATGTATGAGAGTTTTTTTCCCAAATGAAAGAAAATAAGAAATAATAATGAACATGAAGAAGAAAAAACTACTACGCGTTGACATTGAACGAGTTCATTCACACTGTGGGTCTGGTCAATTACCGCTGTTAGTTGGTTGTTGCTATTGTGTATAATATGGGTATATGTTGTATGGTATTTTAGTTTTTTTTTATTGTGGTTGGTGTTTCTTTTTTGCTTATGTTTTTAATGTTGAACACAGAAAAACAAAAATAAAGCTAAAGTATAATAAAAAAATATACAAATAACATAATAATAACAAAAACACTACACCATTATAATCAGAACAGAATAAATAATATTATAAACACAAAGTAAATTTTTTCAGTGATTATAGTGAAAATAATAATAAAGATGAAGAAATATATTTGTAGGAATGAAAATAAAAAAACATTTCAACTGAAAAAGTTACTACACTATTAAGTTGTATACAAAATTTACAAGTAGGAAGTAAAAAAGAAAATTTTATAATGGAATTTTTTTTGGAGATTTCAAACAACAACATCGTATATGATAAGAAAAAGAGTTTGTTTGTAGAAATGGTGGAAAATGGAAATAATGCGGGATTGTAAAATACTTTCTAATGTAAAAAATGCAACAAAATCTTTATTTTTACAATATTAGAAAAATATTTACGATATTAACAATATAACAACGGTCGGGATATGCGACCCCCGTTGAAATTTTATATAAA